>JAYRBW010049647.1:0-11245 GCA_036023295.1 Invenusta paracnida
CAATTCTATACTTAAGTATTTTAGCCAAAATGTTACACTTAAGTATTGGTACTTAAGTTTCGATCACCGGAGCCCTGGTTTTCAATTCCTAAGTTTCTGTGAAGTTTAGGAGTTCTCGATAAAAATATTACATAATTTGATAGATTTTAATTAATTAATTAATTTAATGGTATTACTGACATTGTTGATAAAAAACTCATTTGACATATCAGAGCTACATCACCAAAAAAATATTAAACCCATTTAGCTATTTGTTATTGCTAAATTCCTAACTATTTATTACATGTTCGGTTTGTAAATTCAAATTATATTGATATATATATATGTTTTTCTTTAATAGTAAACCTGAATATTAATTATTATTGAGGATAGTAATAGTTGGATATGAGGTTAAAAGTTGTGTTTAAATTTACATAAAAACAGAAATTACTAAATGAAATCATTAATTCATGCAGCAAATAAGGTACTATACATTAAACCTATAAATTGATGATTAGAATAAATTTTGATTTGTCTATATGAGAACAATGGATTAGGAATTCGGTATTTAATTGTAGTATATATTTTACTCTAGTTAGTAGAATTTTAATTAAACAAATCGTTAAAGATTGCTGCATTAAAATCAATGCAGATTAAATATGCAATTAGTCTCTGACCATACTAACTGCTTGCACAATACTCTCCTGGTGCATCAGGTCACAAAGTTTGCATCGGCCTCATGTCCTCCTATCTGGCTATGGTGCTTGTCGGTGCCCTAGTCCTGCTCTTCTTCTCTATTCACCATCTACGGACCCACGCCTACCCCCTAGTCCACGAGGAGGGCAGAGAACTGGCTGGCATGCTTATTCTCTTACTCTGGCTCTTCCTATCCATCTGTTATCTGCACCGGTGGCGAGGGTGAGTCTTGTGGTTTTACTTAATAAGGGGTTGTCTTTGATCTTTTATCACATTCAAATTAAAGTAATGCTTCGTTTTTGTTTTGTATATATATATATCTATAAACGATACACAGCAATGTGTTTTTGTAGAAATTGTGGCAATTTAGTCTTTAAAATTTGTTTTATGATTTTGTAATATTATTTATTGTAAGTTTAATTTGTTATTTTTCGTTAAAATGTTTTCTCTTTTACCTATTACTAATTTTTTTATCATATTAGGAATCAATATTTTCTCAGATGTAGCCATTTCAATATATACAGTATCTAAATAACCACTGAAAATAATCGCCAACGGCGCGTGAATCGCGATATATTAAACGTTATTTTATTTTGGACACCAGCTAACGCTTAAATCTAGTTCATATCAGCCTGCCAATTCTAGATATTTTATGTCTATAACCACTCTAGTTAACACACAAATATTGGCTAAACTAAATATATCTAAAAATTGTTTGACGCACCAAGATTTTGTAATATCGACATTTTAAATTGTGATACCAACGATGGATAAATACAAGTTTTGGTCGCTTGCGAAGATGGAAATTAAAGGAAATATTTATTATTAAACGTTATTTAATTTTACTGTGGCTTTTTATTTCTGTGATACCAACGTTTCCTTCATACATTATAAAGTATACAATGTTAAGGAATTTATTATCTCTCCTATTCTAATTCTTCTGCACTTATTTCTCTCATATTATGTCTTGATTAATTATAGCTAAATAAGAGATTGCTTGTAATATAAGTAAATAATAACTGAATACTGCATATATGGGGTATTTGGTTCACGACTAACTCAAATTATGTTAAAAAATCGCAACATTAATCAATATTAAATATAGTAATTGTGGTAATAATTCATTGTAAACACTTGGTTATCATGACATAGAGGTATTTTAAATTGACTTCTTTATCACTATAATTTTTTTTCTATTTTACCTTATAACATTAACATTATCTATTTGGTTTGTAGTGGTATTTTTGTAAAAGCATAAGTTTTTACCTCAAATTTATAATTCGGTATTTATTCAATGAAGTAAATATTTTGTTAATCTAATAATTCATTTTCATTGAACCTATTTTAATAACTATTAACCTTTATTTTTTTCTCGCTAGATTTCATATATTATTGTTATGAAACCCAATCATTTAGTTGAAAATGTTCATAAACTTTATTATTTCTATTTCAATAGACGAACTTTAATTAATAGACTTTAAACTAACTTGAATTCATACAACAGAATTGGTTTTTTACGTATTTTGTTTATTTAGATCCAGAATGGAGGACACTACTATATGTCTCTACTTGTTCTTATACTAATGGTTTGACTATGTGTGAATGAAGTTTAACGAATTTGAATTCCTTAAATTATTGTTTAAAGCAATATCACACACTATAGAATTTTTACCAATGTCGAATTTGAAGTACTTTAGTTTAGATTATTAAGTCGCTCATTAATTTTTTTTATTTGCTACCCAATCGTTCAAATTGACTGAGAAACCTATATTATTGAAGAGCTAGTCTATTTTATTTCACGTCTTAACTATTTATCTTATATTTATTTATACTTATAAATTTAAAAGTAATATGTAAATCACATTCTGTCTTTGAAATATTTATTATCATGAATGATTTAATAATATGTATTTCATTTTCTTTTTATCCCATGACAGTATGACAGTGAAATATCTATCAGGCCGGTTGTTAGCTGTGCTTACAGGAATCTCTTGTGTAGTGGCGCTTGTTCCTATTGGACTCTGGGGTGTCTGCTTTGCCGGTGATTTAGCCAACAAGCTTGCATATTGTCAGGCTATGGCCGGAGACTGCGTCAACAAGCGAGCGGCCACAGTGGATAAAACACTCGCCGAATTCTAAGCAACTGTTTGTAGTTGTTGAATATTTGTGTCTCTTGTCTTTCGGTGTCTATACAATTCTGGTGCTGTACCATATATGCTTCCTATGTTCTTTTGTTTCGTTTTATTTTATATCTAACAGAATAAACCTCATTGAAACATCATTGCTGTTTATATGTATTACACAATTTCAGAACATTAACAGATTCTCCTATTCACATACATCATTCTGTTACCACGTTCAAATTAGACTGACATTGTTTTTAATTATTTTTGAAAATTGCTTGAAATAAAGTCGTAAACATAAACAAACTATTCTATTTGATAGTAATTAAAAGTCTACTTTACCTAATTAATGAGAAATAGAATTTGACTTATTTCACTTTAACTATCGCGTATATGTATATATACGTAAGATGCAGGCTTGTTATTTCCTCTTACTGTCTCGCTAATAAGGCTTACAGCCAAAACTATTATTTCTGTTTCATTTAATTAATGTGCCTCTTCAATCCTCAAACAAACAATATCGAACTCTATAACCTTTCTTAAGAGTCTTGCATTTTAGGACTAACAATCCTAATCTTACCGTATTTGTTTTATTGTAAGAATACAATACTTGTGAACTATTTGTTATATGTACATGTACAATAATTAGTAATGATAACTGGGGGAGATATTTAACGTTAATAGGAATCATATCAATTACCACTATTATACAATGTATATTCAAGGTGTCAAAACAAATTTTCCATTTCATAGTTTTAAATAGCAGGATAAAATATTTTATACATTATTATTATGTTATAAAATACGAACTATAACATATCTTCATCATTACAGATATCTCGAATATAATACTTATTATAATGTATTAATTTCTTACAAAAAACTTCACATTCTTTTCCGTTATTTGTTTTTGACTTTTTTAATTGCGATATCATCAAAAAACACTAAACCACTAATTCTATTTCGAATTGCGTGTCGAATTCATTCCATAATCATTTCATGCAGGTATCTCTTCTTCCAGGTCATTTTTTGTTTCGTCATTTATTATCAATTATAAAACACATTCCTATTATTTAACTCACAACAAGTGCATGGTTTTAACGCACTTTTTATTATCTTTGTTTGTATGTTCATTTTTATTCGTTAAATAGACGTCCCATTTTCAATTAAAATCGCGTCTTACTAATGTTTTATTTATTGCCTTTTTATATTACTGCACTCACATAGAGAAAGTGTCGGTTGTGTCTTTTCAAATGCAAAATCTTTACTATATTAAAATGTATAAAACCAGATTAATTTACATATCATAACATACATCACATATATTTCTAAAAACAATACTTATATAACAAACGTCACTACTCGTCAGTAGTATTAGATGCAAAATAGAAAAATAGTTTTATTTCAAGATACAATAAATTATTGACAGCAAACCACTTACGGTTGTTCAATTCTTTACTGTAGAAAAAAATATAAGCTAGAGTTGCTTATTTATTTTTTTATTAAAAGAACTAAAATTTTCGTTGTTAGACAGCCGGTCTCATCAGTGGTTTCTCTGACAAACTGACAGCAGATGATATTGAGGATTTCAGCACCAGATTAACACTAAATAACAGATTACACGATTAAAAATAATATGGCAAATATGTAAGAACATGGAAAAGCAACGCAGACAGTATAACTAAAATAGAAAATCATACTAGAGTAATAATGCGTAATTTAAAAGATATACAGAGATAAGTTAATATAAAGAATATGAATAAATAAATAGTATTTGGAGAAAATTAATAAGTTGTACAGAATCAAAAAACTAAATAACATATTTTTCGACAGAGAGCCAATGTGCAGTTAACGGGAAAACATTAAAAATATAAATAAAAATAAAATCCATAATAAGGTACCTACCCAAAAGATTAAACATTCGACAAAAATGCGGTTTGAAAACCAAATCAAAGCTGCTTTCTTTGCTGGAGATAATCGTATATTTCACTTCTCTCTAATCAACATTTATACTTCTGTTACTTCATGCCGTTATTCCAACATGTATGCATATAATCATTAATGGATATTATGTTCTCGTATTATTCTGTACAATTGTTGTGTGAAGGCCTGGGACGGTCCGGTAGTATAAATCTGGCCAGATTGAGATAATCTGTGAAACAAGGGGTCTAATTCGAATAATGTGATGTGGTTTCCTTGGGCGAGTAGATGTGTGGAGTGAGTAGAATAAATGATTTAATCTCTGAAGGTATGTGAAAGAATAATAAGCTAATCTTTGAAAGAATGTAAAGGAAGATCAAAAATAAGATAGAATTTAAGCGTTTATGTAAATGTGAAAGGATCTGAAGTGGAAAGTGGGAAAAAATGAATTGAAACAATGGGAATTAAAATTTATAGTTAATTAATTTACAGACCAAAAATAATGATAAGCTAATTGTAACGGATTGTGTTATTTTATGACTCAATATACTATTTTTAATTTGTTCATAAAAGTGTTTCTTTGTTGCATTTCAATTTTCGAGAATAATGATATCATTAATTATAATTTAGACAATATTAGCTATACCCATATTTGTAAATAAAAAAGATTATGCGTTAAAACACTAAATTGGGTACCTATATAAGATAGAAAATTCATCACGACATTTCAAGTATTTTTAACAAGTAATGATAAAAATAAAATACTAGCACAGGTATTATATAAATAAGAAAATCGATATTGCGTAATAAGATAAAATACATGAGGGAGAAAATTTATATATAGCCCAGCAAAGTCTGTGCCGATACAACCATTCTGGTAAGTTCATCTGTTTTCTTATGTACAATGCTTTGCAAACTAATCGACTTTTGTGATCATAAATTTGACTTAAAATTGTTCAAACAAAAGATTATTATTATTATTAGGGCCATGGTCTGTTGAGATGTTAGAAAACTAAATTGAGTTATTGGATCGAGAATGTTCAGTTATGCAAGAGTGAATAGATCTCGAGGTTTGACCATTGATATAAACAGATTTACAAATATTGCAAGTAATTATAATATAATTTCTATATTATAGAGTACAAACAAAATAGTTCTTCAAGTTTATCTTGGAATTGCCAACCTAATGGCTTACAAGTAGTATAAAAGAGGATTCTAAATGATCATAATTATCTTACAACTTGTAAGCCATTAGGTTATGGCCACAAATTTCCGCGAAGTGGATACATCTTAATTTCTGCACATTTTAAATTTTTAATAGTACTTTATTTGCTTCACTAGAATTTATTTTTAATGTTTTCTTCCTTTAGGAATATTTTTCTAAAAGAACTGACGAAATCAATCACCCGATAATTAGAAATTTTAGTAAGTATTTCCATCCAATGGGTAGAAAATGAAAATAATTTCTTTTGTATATTTTAAGCATGGTTTAATAACACTAAGGGTTATTAAAATTTTGATTATTAGTTATGTAGAAAACAAACTTGAAGGTTTCACTAATACACTCTCTAAATGTATTGAATGGTGAAATTTTGCATAACTTATTTATTATTAAAATCGTATGTTATAGTCTATATTTGACATAATATATAGATAAGAACATAATCTGTTTCTTGGAATAAAAATCCTTGAGTTTATACATACTTAGATACGTACGGTGATTAATGTGAGATTTTTTGACGCTGTCTCTTTTTCCCATTTCTGTCTTAGAATATTTCGCATTAGCACCCGTACACATTTAGAATCACAAGAACCATAACCATGGTAACTAAGTAACGAAACAAACTGTTGTATGACAGACAATATAGAGCTAGGTTTAGGGGACTAAAAAAGTTATACAAACATAATATTTTTTCCTAGCCGTCCTTCAAAAGTAAAACAAACTGCCTTTTTCCGCGTTTAGTCGGAGTTAAATTCTTAAAAGTTTAAGAAAATTTGCGCAACATCATTAAATATATAGCATAATTAAATAGGCAATCAGGATACAGCCTCTATGTATTTGGTCAAACCTTCCATGTAGCTTACACCATTGAAGGAACTAAAATTTGAAGCAGACAGCAAAGCAAAACAAAAAAGGGTGAAAGTTTGTTATTTTCTTGTAAATCAATATTAAACTCACTCCGTAAGCTTTCGTCTCTAAAGTTGTCGTAATATATTTATCGTGGATATACTTCTACTCTGAACGTGTATACGAACTTTATAACTTTAAGAATTATCAACTAACCTAACTTAAGCTTCCTTTGATCCGAGAATCAAAATGACAACCACTTTAATCAGAGAGGCCTTTGCAAAGTCCACCTTTCATGGTCTGCCTCGTGTAGCCACATCACAATCCCTTTTCATGCGAATTTTCTGGATTATTATGGTTGGAATAAGCGTCGGACTCTTTTGCTGGCACGTCAGCGAGCTCGCAATGAAATTTAATAAAGACAACATCGTCACGAGCTCTGATCTGCGTGGTATGAAGTTCCAATTTCCACACATCTACCTCTGTCACCAAATACCCGCATCCCTTTCTTACTTCATCCAGTTGAACAAGGAGAATAACTCTGGGCTGGAAAGACTTCAACACAACATTCACAACGCACAGATACTTCAAGATCAAATTCAGCTACAGGCAAATATTTCCGAGTACAATCTAAGCAAAAGTCACTTTTTCTGGGCTACTCAATCACTCATGGAATTTGTAAGTTTAGTAGGACATCAGAGCTACCAAATGGTATCGACGATCGGTGTTCAAAAGAAGGATAAAACTGTGAAGGCACCTCGAGTTACCCTTCAGTATGTTCGCGATCACATGTACTGCTACAAAATTGTGGCCACCTCAGAAGAAATGGGATTCACCTCCGAGCAAGTCACTCTAATTGTCTATTCTGACACGGATGAGAGTTCCGAATACACCAAATTCCTTCGAGAACTCAATATTGACAACGAATTCAGTTTCGGTCTTCGAGTCTACTTCACGCCACCAGGAACAGTGCCCAACTTTGAGACCCAACTTGTTCACATTCGACCAGGTTACTTCTATGACATAAGACTTAAGATGCTCCAGTACAAACTCCACAATCGAACTCAACGACCCTGCCACAACGACACAGCCACATTCATCAATCGATTTCATCCAGAGCAAAGCGACTATAAAGTGGACAATCTCTACCGAAGCTGCGTCGATCGAAATACCCAAATGCGCCTTGTCAAAGATTGCGGTTGCTTTGACTTTCAAATTACTAAGGGGCTTATCACCGCCAATATTTACCACAATTATCCACCCTGCTTCAACATCTCCAATTACTTAAAAACGGGAGAACTTCAGAACAACACGCAACTCATCGACCGCTACAAATGCTACATCCGATTCCGGCAGAAAGAACTGGACAGCGACACTCACAGATTATGTATGGTGTATATCCCCTGCGTGACTAACAACTACGCGCCCTACTGGTCCTTCATGAAATGGCCTTCTGAGAACTCCGTCTCGAATACGGTGAATACTTACATAAAAAACCCCTTGGAAACACGCACAGCGAAAAACCTCTCCTGCCCTGGCTGGCAAAGTATTCTGAATATGAGAAGTAATTCCGTGGAACAACAAGAAGCTGTTCGTGGCACCTTTTCTGAGATCAAGATACGGCCGCAGGAGTTCTTCAGTACAGTGATGACTGAAGTGCCTCAGTATCCTCTCATCAATTTTTGGTCTGATATTGGGGGCATTCTGGGCCTCTATCTTGGAGTAAGCATACTCACCTTCTTTGAGTTTGTCGAGCTGTTACACAATATGATCGGCACGTTCCTCTTCGTACGCCGGGAGAAAAAGATGACGAGCAAGGAGAAACAAGCAAATGAGAACTGCATCCCAAATGGAGCACATTCTTCGACGTCTCTGTGGATTTGAGTGAATATGCCTATATATATATATATATATACCATTAACATGAATAAACTTTGAATCAATTGATTTAATAGTTTAAGTAATTAGGCGTATAGTAAAAACATTAATATCAGACATTTTTTGTTTTTGTTTTTTGTTTTTAAATGGATAACAAAATTGTGTAAAATACTTAATATGAGTAAAGAAAGACATTCCTTCATGTAACAATGGCTTACGAGTTTAAAATGTAAATTATGAATCTTTATATATTGAATTAACTAGTAATATGCTATTGTTACACTTAATTCACATTATTTACAATAGAACGAAATGTAATATTTGTAAATATCATATTCTCAATCATAAATTTAGTACGCATTAGTTTTCTTTTAAGTAATGAATTTTGTTATATATTTTTACACAAAACTTTTATGATACAATAAAATGTATACAAAATATATAATGTGTAGATTTTGTGATTTAGATATATTGATCAACAAAACTTGTTCATGCTGATTTAGTTAAATAATTCAAAATTTTCTGAATAATTGTTCTATATGTAGTAAATATGATGAATTTTGGATATGTGTACATATTTGTATACTGTCCAATGATCAGATGAATTATGATATATTTTGATTGAATGATTTCATAAATCTGACAAACTCCCTGACGCTTAACTGTGATAAAGTTATAAAAAGTAATCCTGAATGAGCTTTCTAAAATTGTGTTTTATAATTAGCGGCTATTCACATATAATGTGTACTTGCGGATATATATATATAGGAAAAAATAGCGCAAACAGTTTTTGTTTTAGTTTGCAGTTTTTATTATTCTGTGTGGTATTTCAAAAGTTACCCATTTTGTGCACATGCCCGAACGAAAAATGGACTTTGCAATTATGCAAAATTTTAATAAATGTACTTTTTACTTTGGAAAATACGTAAATTTCAACAATATTTTATCAAACGAATGTCATACGTATGTACGAATATATGAATATTCTTAAATATATACATGTCATATTATGCATTATCATATATACTTATATATCTATAGATAAAACTATTATAATATTCACCCCTAATATAGCACATTTAATCCTTCACCTCACATTTTCCCCAGGAAAACCGAATCCAAAACAATATTGCATCAACATATTAAATATATGGTTTTTAGACATCGATAGTTATGCGCTTCAGTTTGTAGCACAATCAAATCTATATAATCTTATTTTGTAAAATTTATATTTTCATTTTATGTATGCTCCATCTCATCTTCTCATTATTATTTTTCAGAATATATTAAATATCAGAATTGTCATCCCATTTGGATAAAACTGTCCATTGATTAAATTTAATTACACGTAAAAATATCTTTTTTGATATGCATCATGTTTACACATTAATATATTTATATATCAGTACAACCCTGACCTTTGAAATTGTAAAATCTTGTTATCTATTTTAATACATTATCATGCAAAGTATTTATATTTTTTAATTGTACATTTTGCCATGAAATTGGGAACAAGTCGTAAAAATTCGTAATCGAGAAATATAATATAGGGGGTTATATAGATATTCCTTTTATTATCTGATGTCGTAATATTTACGAAAAATATGACTACGATTTATTTTAGTACTTCTAACTGGAAAATCGTAAACATATTCATCAGTAGGAAAGATTTAACAATATAGTATATAACAATGGGATTTATTTTAAAAGGATTTATAAATGAAGGCATGGATACTATGCGTAATGTAATTATTATATAATAATTATAATATTACCAGATCCAAATATAAATATAAATTTTAAATTAATACAAATGATAATATTAAGCAAATTGATAATGTGGATCATAATGTACTAGCATATTTGTTGGGCAAATATATAAGATGTGCAATATGTGTTGTTTTGTATAAATATATATACAATCGGGGCCAAAAGTTTGGAATAACATCGAAAATTCCTATATTTTACATATTATGAAACATCAATCATTATAATCCATATACATAATATAACTAAAAATAATGTAGGATAGTAAATATTTACACAAACTATCTTATAGACATTACTAAATAAGTAGTTTTATATATATAAAGCCAGTATCTCAAATATTTAAAAAATATTATCATTTAAAATAAATTTGTATTTTTTGTATTTAAGATTATATTTAGGTATAGTAATACATTGAAACTTTAAAATTACTAGATTACAAATGGATATATATATATCAACAATTGAGATACTGAATTACTATTTAAAAATAATTATTTTGTAATGTCATATAGTTTGATAAATATGTACTATTCTACATTATTTTTAGATAAATTTTATGGATTATAAAGATTTATGTTTAGGAATTTTAAACATAGGTTCGCTGTGATAAATTACTATTATATTTAGAAAATGTAGCGGATATTTAATAATTAAAAATAAATATTCAATAATTGTATTCGATATTTAGAATAACAAATATGCGAAGTAATTGATCTGCTTAACCCTTAGTCACTAACCTGGGTCGATTCGACCCAAAGCAATTTTTGAACTTGCATAACTTTTTTATTTGTTTAAATAATCTTCTGAAATT
>JAYRBW010049658.1:0-11245 GCA_036023295.1 Invenusta paracnida
TACTACTCACAAGCAGGGGTAGACGAGCAGTAGTACAAAAATGATTTTTTAGTTTTCGTTGAAATTACAAATAAATATAAGAAATGAAATCTACAATTGATTCGGTGAATTTAAATATAAATATTTAAAATGTATACATTCAAAACACATGAGTCGTTTCTCTATGTGTATTCTATGGTTATATGTTTAAAATATTCATTCACATTGTTCATCGTTCAGACATATACTCTTTTACTCATTATTTGTTTCACAGAATATCTTATGACAATGAAGTATATTGCCAATAGAACTCTTGGTACACAGCAAAAGTAACGCTAATTACACTATATCTTATAATTAACAATCAATAAATCACAAATCACGAACTTTAAAACACTAATGCTTCTGTTGCACTTATTTAAGTCAGCTGTCAGAGTAACGTATGAAAAATAGTCTTAAAATCACAGACGTATAACGGGGAATGTATTTTTCTTCTAAAGAAACTTTTATTTCACACTTGCATTGAATTGATGGGTGCATCACTCGTGGGGGTGTGCATAATGCCTCCAAACCTGCTCTGCTGGCGATAACCACCCTCAAGTATAAAGCCTTCTGTCTTAGCGATTGATTGTCGCAGTATGTTTCATATAATATATGTGTATAATTATGTATATATGCACATTTAGTTGTACCTACCCTGGTATACCAATATAAGTTAAAGTGGATCATTTTTAGAGTTATACATTGGAACGCCATTATGTTAATAACTTGTTGATTTATACTATGACAACACGTACAAAAATGACATAAATCTCGTATAACGCTATTATATAAGAGGTATGGTGTATCGAGTTAAAATATCTTAATGGTTAAAGTATATTATATATATTACGCGTCCTACATAAACTTATTCGTGCCAAAAGCTAAGGAAACCCTCTATTATATACGAATAATAACGAATAATATTTGTCTATTAGACTGCCAAATACATAGTCTACACATGTTTTCAACAATTCAAATGAAAATTTTAGCATAAGAATGGTTTCGTTGTGCCGAATAAATTTATGAAATTATAGTCGTGGTCGAGAGATAAGTTCCTTTTATATCTTTCGGCGATAAAGAGTTCGAACCGGCGCACTGCTTATAGATGAAGTAATGAAGTGATTTAGCTGCCACTTTGAGTATCTTTAGCAATATAGTTGAAGTTAAATGAGCTCTTTTTATTCAAGATTACAATTTACGTGCGTGCAAAGCTAATGTAATACATTATTGCAGCAACGTGAATATTTAATGAAAATACCGAACTTACTTTTGAATAATTATAATTAATCATCCAGATTCTCTATAGCTCATGAGATAGAATCTTATAATTTCTATAATAAGAATAAAAATAAATAGTTACAGATTGAACAACAATTTGAAGATATACGTATATGTCCCATGATAAATTTCGACACATTTGTAAATATGTATTTATATGTATAGCAGTTTGAATAAATAATGGCTATAAACAGAGAACAAACAGAGAACTCACGCCAATCATATTGTCCTGTTTCAAGCGCTCGAGAGCTGTTCCAGATTTAGAAACAATTTCACAATTGTTCTCATTGTCCCCATTGTTTCTGCTGAAATATATAAAATGAACTGTACATTATGAATAATTTAATCTAACATTAGCAAAACAATTTCATTTCTATTATAACTTTTTTAAATATATATAATATTGGAATAATAAATTTCATATACCGGAAAACCTTATTGAGAATTTGTTTGCAAATGATATGACTTAATAATAGTAACTAAAAAAACATTAACAGAAAAACACAATTACTTAAATAACTTTGTATTAATCGTATTACGCCTTGTCTTTACGGTTATGCATTTTAAAATTAAGATACTGTAAATGAAATAATTTAAAACTTATGATTTTAATATTTAATAAAACAGTAGATAAATATTAATATGTTCTTAAAAAATTACAAATTTGTGTAAAAAAAGTGCATTACTTGACATATTTTATAATTCGAGAAAGACCTCAATATATAAATGGAGAATATAGTCACATGTCAAAGTATAAGACCAATTTCCCGTTTATCCATTCGTTAATGTTCTGCACATTTTAAAATACACATTGTAATTAATCCAACTGATACCAATAAATAACGAATAAGTACAAATTGTAATGAAATCATGTTTTGATGTATATCATTCTTATCTAACTGTGGGTTTCATAATAATTGAGTAATGCAGTTACAATCATGAACAAATAATTCCCAATTAAGAAAGATATCTTAACAAATATTTGGAGTACTATTGAGAATTAATATATTTAATATTTGACAAAATTATCTACGTGATTTGAACTACGAATTTTAGTTTATGGTTAGTGTACGGTTTATACAGCACAGATTTCAAATTAAATAATACCATTTTAATTTTACAAGTGGTTAATCTTATTTCTTTCAACTAGTGGTCATTTTTTTGTTATTTATTGCATAGTTACCAACAGGATGTATGATCCAAAGTCAACTTATAACATGATTATTAAATTATTAAGGCTTTCTTTATGTACATATTAAACAACTTTCGTACCAATATACTGAATGATCTCTCATAATCTCAACCTACCGACACTGAACTTAATGTAAATAACCAATCATTAAAAATTAATTTGTACGTAGTACTGCTATAAAGCGATACCCACAAGCATGTGAACTGTGACAAAAATTGTCAATAAGAGATAAACAGCTCTAACTCACCGCATTCTCTCAAGCTGACGTGCCGACAAATGCCTTCCCGGTCGCGAGTAGCCCTTACACCGAATTGGAAAGTTGTCATTTCCCGAAGCGAGCCGCGACTGCCCCTCTATATAGTGGGAGGACTTACTCGAGATGGGTCTCGAACCAGAACCTACCGGTGGAGGCAATTGGGGCAGTCCGTTTCCCTGGTGATCCTGCTGCGGTTGGTTGGTGTAACTGCTTTGCGTGACACCGCAAGCTGTAAGCGGGTGTGGTGCCACCTGCGTCTGTCGATAGCCTGCCCGCCACCAGTGAGTCAATTGGGGCGCCTGCTGGCTAGCGCCAGGTCGCTGCTGACTTCGTCCAATAGTAAAGGCGCCGTGCATGAAGGTGGCAGCTACGGTCGTCGATTTACCAGAGGAGCTTGATTCCAGACCCTCCACAAAGTCACCAGGATGGTGCTCGTCATCGTCGTTATTACTTTTAATCTGTTGGAATATGTGAACATGGTTCAATAAATTAGTGTGCACATATGAACTCTCTAAAGTAATAAACTCACGCAGAAGATACTTAACGGCGTCTATTTAATAAATAAATATTCTGTCATATTGAGTATAAGCGTACGATCAAATATTATTAAAGCTTTAAGTTTAGAAACACATATTAACTTCAAATTCATAATTAATAATAATGAGGAGAAACGCAACCAAAACTTGCATTTATGAAAAAAATGTTTTGGTATGTAAAAATATATATTGCAAATTGGGTGTATTTATCCCTTATCAAACCACCAGAAAACATTTCAAATATAAACATTTCATATTACTTATCTTAACATACCAAACAGAGAAAATCTTAAAACATCGAATTAAACCAATTAAAGAAACGTGCGTTTACATGAAAAGGTTATAGCGTTTCAAAATTATATAGTCGTCTTAAATGAACAACTTTCATTTCACAATTTTACTTAAATTTTATGAATAATATGAAAATCAATGTCTTCATGTGATTAATAGAATTGTAGAGTAAAATTTAAACTTATTACAATCTCTTTCTACATAAATTAGACCATAACATTTTTATTACAAAGAACTGGTTCAGTTTACCCTTTCTCTTACCTCTTCCTCTTGTGTCGGCTGATAACGTCGAGCACCAGTGGACAGATTTGTCGAGGCTGGATTGGCAGCAGCATGTTCGCGCCGATATTGCAATATGTAGTCATGCAGGTTGTTATAGTGACGGAAGTGAAAAGACTGATTCCTAGGAGCGGCTTTCCACCTAGAACCACCACCAACTCCCTGACTACTATAGGAATTGTGGCGTTGAGTTAGAGTTCGCATGGCGATATCCCGTCCGGATGTCTTGTTGCTACCTGATGTGACGCTATTTCTATGAGTACCATTGCTACTTTGATTGATGTTAGTAGTGGTGCCCGATTTTGGAGCATTTGGGCTACTTTTGAACTCTTCCTCAGCACACCAGCCTTGGAAGGAAGAACATTTCGGATTTGAATTCGGGTTGAATGGATCCACCTATGATACCAAAGTAAAATTTTATTTATCAGCGATAACATTTATCATCTACTAATCATCTGTGACAACGAAAACAGCAATGTAATTATTAAAATGTAATTAATTAATTTTAATAACTAAAAACGAACCACAAGTATAGTTTTATATAGAATAATGCCGATGCCATGCAAATGTTAATATCATAATTCTTGATACTAAATATATAGCTAAATAAAAGAGGGAAAGTAAAAGTTTAAACTTATATATTATAATATCATTACAAAAGGATGAATATAATGTATTTGATAAAGATTCATTCAATATTTTTAAATTTCATTTTCTACATTTTGAATTACATGTTGATTATTAAAACATTATTACTGATGTTGGTTTATGTTTCATAACGCATACTTTAATTTCTGATCTAAATTACATGCAGTATTATTCTTTAAACCGATAAAAATAAATATAAGACTAATTTAAAATAGCAAATTGTATTCAATAAATTTATTTTATTTCAGAATATTATACTAATCTGTAAACATATCAACTTTTACATATTTATTCTGTACACATTACACAACATATATTTTAATAATTAAAGTATTGCTTTTTATACACAGATAAGATACACAATATTTCCGCAATCTTTGTCAAGTGTACAATATTTACACGTATGAGTGTATTTTTCTTTTACAATATAAACTATCATGGGTATTAAGCCAATAAAATTGAGAAATTAATAGGTATTTTCTTATAAAATACTTATATTGCTAAATGAAATTTTAGTAAATATTTATGTATTTACAATTTATGTAGTCGTGCTTCTCTTGTATGACGGCCCGAAGGACTTCATCTCTAGAATGCTTTTCAAAAATATATGACTGTTTTTATAACCTTTCATATTTGCTACCATTTTTTCAAAATGTTCTTTGTAAATTACCCTTTTTGTACTTATGAATCTAAGTCCCCCTCAAATGCGTTCTGTCATTTGCTGAAATATACACTATACTTACTTACTTACTTACTTATGTATATTTGTTTATATTTCTAATTGTATATATAATTTCGATGTACTGTAAATGTATATGCTTCAAACAAAAATATATTTTTATAACATTGCATATAAGATTGTATAAATGTCTATAAAATATGTTCTGTAATATATTTTCATAATATATGTATATTAAATGAAATTATTTGCCATGTTATCATTTTATCTTATTTTATTTTATTAAGCCCACAAACTGGTATGTAAAATATGATTTTTATGTTTATTGCTATTTAATTAGTATAATACTAAACTAAAAATATTATTAATAGATAATTCAACTATTTATTGCATTTCATTTCAGAATTAAAGAACTATTGAAAATGCTACCCAAGCTTGTATCAGGAAAGACTGACGAGAAGGTTGCAAGATTAAGGACCTCAAGACCAAAAAAAGCTGAAGGAGGAAGTAGAGCTATTCCATGAATATCAACAATTCTCTATAAAATCTAACCCAACATTAGCAATTCATTAAAGGCCATGCAACTCATAAACAGCTTTGTTAATGACATATTCAAGCACATTCCTGTTTAATTATTTATTTAAGAAATGTTAAAACATTCTAGTTATCTTATTATATAATATTCTAAAAATCGCTATAGTGTACATATATTAAAGAAAACAATTATTGGAAAAGCTTAATTGCGGATTACTGCATTGTACTATCTCTAAAGGTAGAATACCTAATTCGGAAAATTAATTTAATGTTTTACTGTATAAATAGAAATATATAAACTGGGAATTAGAATGGATAAAAAATATATACAATGATGAATCATGTTGCATAACCTCAGTTTGACAAAGTAACTAAAACTTTTGATGAGCTATAAATAAAATATTGAAAAAGTGAATATCTGCTTATAACTGAGAGATGTTATATAATACCAAGCTATATAGGTATTACCATAGCTGGGTTTACATACATTTAGAATATCAATTAAGAGTTATTTACAAGAGCAAAGCAAAAAATTCTCATTAATCTGTGCAAATAAATATTATACATAACTAATCTGCTAATTAAATTATATCACCATTAGACAATGGTTTATTTCTAGAGAAAAAGAATTAGTATAGAAGGATTCTAAAAATATATGGATATGTACATATATGTAATTATTTTTACCCCCCAATAAAATTTTAATGCACAATCCATCAACATAGATTTTTATTGAATGTAGTTTCATATGATGTAAATGCTTAACTACAGAAGTCGTTTTAAAATGGTATTTTAAATTTTTGAAAAAATATTATTTGAAATACTTTATAACTTAGCACTGACATTTTTTATTAATTATGGATGTGAAGAAAGCTTTTTTGAAATTTTATGTTGAAACAGAAAGAATAAATTGGTCCAATGATCATCAAATTTGGCAAAAATTAACTACAGCCTAGTCTGAGAAAATTCCCACACAGTTTACACCATTGCAAAAATCTAGCGGTCACATAAATTCCCATCAAGGTTGTATGCTGACTGTGAAAGTCTTATGATATCCTTTTGTTCTAGAAATTTGGCTGTCGTTCAGGCTGCATGTGAGTGTGCATTAGTATGGTTTCTTCAGACATAATGGGATTGATTCTTTGACTGAATTTAAACAATTTCTGTGAGATAAAGAAACAATAACATAGGCTATCTATTGCTTCACCCTTTTCTAGTACAGTCACATGGCTTTTAGTATCAAAGGTGACATCGATCGCAATCATTTTATTGTCCATGATCTTTCTTTTAGCTACAGTTGGTCGATCTCCATCAGCAGATATCCAGCCTCTATTGCAATGTTTTGTGACTAATACTCTGTGAAAGATCCACTTTCATCTGTAATCACAAATCAGTGCTTGATGTTGGGCATTACTGGTGACAACAATATTGCTCTTGTCAAGGTGATATGATTTTGCTTTTGAGCCTCTGCGAGCTCATGAGGAACCCATTCCGAATAAACAGATGTTAGTCCCAAGTCTTTTGTTATCATACTGTAGACAGTAGATTGGTGTATTTCCGTCATCTGCTCTATTTCTTGACATATAACAATTCTCATCAAAAATTTCTCTCACTTCATTCACACCTTCAGCTCGACTGGATATTGGCTTACCAGCACCTTCTCTGTTACCACCAATTTGCACGCCAGCATCAGCCCCTTCCTGACACCAGTTCTGGATTGTAGGAAGTGTAGGAATTTTCTCAGGCCAGGCTGTAGTCAATCTTTGACAAATTTGATGAGCATTAGACCCATTTCTTCTTTCTGTTTCAACATAAAATGTCAAGTCTTTCTTCACATTTATAATTAATAAAAATGACAGCGATAAGTTATTGGAGTATTTCAAATTATATTTTTGCAAAATTTAAAATACTAATATTAAAACGATTTTTGTTGTTAAGCATTGACATCATATGAAACAACATTTAATATTATAAAAATCTATGTTGATGGATAGTGCATAACATTTTTAGAGAGTGATGAAAATAATTATTGGATGAGCTAAGTATATAAAGATACATATAAAATGTTTGAGTCAAAATGTTTACAAACGTTTTTAATAATGTTATTTTCAATAGGTGTATACTATATAATTATGCTTATTTTAAAACTACATAATATACACTTTTAATCAAAATAGTCCTATTAATATTGTTCAAGTATCTATTATTATCTATTCATATTGTTCAATATGCAATTTCAAGCAAGAGTAGCAACAAATAAATGAATACATATAAATGAGATTTATATGTAAAAAAATGTATTCATTTTATCTCCAATTTCTATTTAAAAAAGAATAAATGACTATATCAATTCATTGTATTTATGGTATTAACAAATTCTAATTATACTTATTATTACAAGCCATTTCACATACTAGATATTATACATAGATCATATATAGATATAATTTAAAATTAAAAAAAAAGTGATATTTAATGCTTTTCAATATAACCTTACTAGGTATAATTATACACCTCATGCTAGAAAGAATAAGAAAATTAGTTAATTATAATTTTATAGTATCAATCAATTTGTGATAGCTCTGAAGAGCTATTTCACATTCTCAGTAAAGAGAAGTGTTCAGATTCATAAGTAACACAAAGGTTAGTACTTTGCACTGTTATTGTAAGGCTTCAATCACAGCATGAACTGATACTTGTCTGTGAGGATGACACAATCCCATACCTCATGCAAATGTACCCATGCTATACAATAAGACCAACATTTTGTTGTTGATGTTGTTGAGACTACAGACAAACTTTTGGGTTACATGTCATCTGGCCAGTAGCCAGTTCTTCTCAAAAAGTTGATCACTTCAAGCTTCTTTACTTATTTTATGTTGTAATATTTGTTAGACTCAAATAGAAAACTGCTTCATTTCAGCATTGACAAATTTGAGGACTACTGAAAATTTGGTTACCCTGTCCCAGTTTAAAGAGAAGTCTGTTGCTTTTAGGAGTTGTCTTTCTTGGTGTTTTAGGGGTCTTGCTTGGAAGGTTCTTGCCATTTTCATACCCATCTATGCTTGGAGGATATGTAATTCATTGTAAATAGTTCTAACTTTCAAGTTTGGGTGTCAATGAATAAGCCATGCCAGAAGGCTTTCTCAACAACTTCATACATAGTATTAAAAACAATAATTTGAATGTATTAAGTACAAAAGTAATCTGCCTTATTAGTACATTTGAATAATTTTAAATTCAAATCAAACTAAAATGTTAACCAGCATAAAATATTTACTGGTTATAAGTAACTAACTATAAGTCTACTAAATTATATTTTAAATAAATCAGAGTCTAGCAACCTAAACATTTTGTAGTCAATAAATGAAGATGTATGAATTTGAATTTGCTCATTCTGTTTGGTACATAATGTATATAGGTATTACTATATAACCTCAAAGACAAATTTGTGGATAAATAATGTAATTATAATAACTTTTTATAAGTTGCACAAACTATATGTGTTAACCAAATAAACCCATCTTTATTATTATTATTTTAGAAAGAATCTTGAGACAACAAACAGTTTATTCTTGTTAAGTACCTATATATTGAACATAAAGGCTGGTCAATTATTAGCTTCTCTTATGATATTTCTGGTAGCTAATTCTCTCATTAATCTGTAGTACTTTATTATTTAGAGGATAGATAAATCTGTGACTTCATAACAGGCTATATTGTTTATAGGTATAAAAGTTAAACCTATATTTACATAGATTGTCATGATAAATGGGGATATGGCCTCAAATTATTGATAAAATTAAATGTAGGTTGCATGTATTGGACTCTAGAAAACATAAACTACTCTGAAAAATCAGGTAACCTAATTAACTAGTGCCTTAATAAAGTGGCTTGGTATATATGAATTATTATATATTTCTTCTAAATCTCCAGACTAAAACCAGACTCAAACCTATTTTAAAAACTATTGGATTTGATATTATAAAAATTTTGTATTTGTAAACATGTTAGAATAATATGATAGTATGATATATATAAAATGTCTTAAAAACTGTCTTTATTAAAAAAACTTTACTTGAACATATTGAATTATAAAGTAGTTTAATTAATATAAAAATAGATAAGTTTATTAAAAATAACTTATTTTATATATAATAATTTAAAAAGAGAATAAGAGATATTAGAGATAAAAATTAGATAGAAATTGTGAAATATGAAGAAAAAAATTCACTATTTCAGTTAAAATAATGAGAAATTTGTAATTTTTATCTGTTTCATAATATTATGATTATTTTGAGCAAGATAATTATTAAAATTTATTAAACTTCTTCTTTGCCTATTAAAGTCATCTTTTATTTTCATCTCCAAATTGTAGAAAATAATATAAAATAATGCAATATTTTTAAATTAATGTGAACTACTTTTATTAAAATATTGTTTTTTAGGGCATTATAGAATAATAATATACTGATATTATATAAAGATATAGAATTTTAACCATATATATTTTGAGTATATAACTAATTACATTGTATATTATATTTATATATATTAACTATAATCACAAAGTAATATTTTAGATATTTAATATATTTATAATTGAAATGAATGTAGATAATGACTAATTTGAAATATTATAATCTAATATATAAATCTTATCTAATATTCAATTAATATTCTAAATAAAACTGAATAATTTTTACATTGTCAACATTTTCTTACATAACAGTATTTGCTAAAACTATAATGATAATTGAACTATAATCAAGTGTGAGATCTAGATAAGAATCAATCTTATTTAAAATATTTATTAATGTGGATAATGTTATTATTATTGAATATTACTGTAGATAAATTAATTAAACTATTTGTCATTTAAATAATTAGCATATTAGCATAGCTATCTGTCTGAAATAGACCATAGACATATAAAAATTATTAGTAGTATCTATGTCTATTATTAAAAAGATTACTGTAACTTTAATTGAATAGTATAATAATGTAATATATATAATTTAATAAATAGAATAATACAACAATGAAATATGTGTTTGACCCTTACACTGTTAAAATTGGCTCATAAACATTGTAAATTCATTATTATTTATAGACTATATTACATTGATTTTTCACTAACAAACTGATAGCATTTTCATATAATCAAAATATAATTGTACAACTTCAGTTGCAAATTAATTTATGGGTAACTTATTTTAAATTTCTTTATAATACATTGTAACTAGTTAACAATATTTGTAAAAATTTTGAAATAAAAAAAATATTACTATATCTAATAAATCGTTAGATATTGATTTGTCTTGATATCGTGATTGACATTTCATTGAGACAAGAAAGCAAGTGGAGCATTTCAGTACAAGTGGTAGACTTTTTAAACTCCGCGCAGTAGATGTAAACAAAATAAATATAAAAATATAGAATTATTCGAAGAAAAATGCTAAAATTGATTGTTGATAACGATAAATAATTTTAGTTTATTTATCCAAGCGCGGAACCAAGGGGGAGGTCGG
>JAYRBW010049669.1:0-32080 GCA_036023295.1 Invenusta paracnida
AAGGAATACACCTATACAGTCTGGAAAACACAGCATAGGCGCATTCCTTGATAAAGAGTTATTCGAAAATTTGGAATATTATATATTTTAATTATTCAGCTATTGTCTTCTTATCTTTATTTTATATCATTTAACTTTTTGATTCAACAATTAAAAGATCAATTTGCAATATTTGAATTGAATAAAATGATTCCTTTAATTTATTCCAAATATCGGCAAATACATAAAACTAGTGATGAATTTTATTTCACAAAATTATGTTCACGATAACTTGTTTCTAAATGAATTGGACAACAATATGTACTGAGGCAAGACTAGTAAAAATAGCTTACAAATTATCATAATAGATATAAACTACTTTTAGTAGTTTAATTACAAACATCTTGTATTTTTAGACACACTGTAAATAGCATTATATTTATGCCATTATCATAGCAAAATATATTATTAAAAGGGATATTTTAACTTTTAAAAACTTGATTTATTGCACACATTACACATGAACGTTCAGCACTTTTAAATAAGCTCAACTCTTAAAGTTCCATACGATACAGAAAGTTTTATAAAGTTCTACAATTGGACTGATTATGACTATACGTACAGGTAGATACAATAAAGCAAGTTATATTACGAGTAGATTGTATGTATAAGTCTGAATTGGCAGAGAGTAATAACATACCGTTTGTATTAACGGATGCTTTAGATAGTTATATTGAATGTAAGGGGATTTAAGCCGTACATTATCATAGATTATAACATACTTTTATTCCCTTTACAGTATCCATTATACACCTGGCAACAGCAATAGCAACGCACAGATGACGTCGACAAATAAATCATTGGAAAGGAGCAGAAATAGAGTTAGTTGTACTAGTATATACAAGTCCAAAGAAGCAATGCCTGTACTATATAGG
The DNA here is from genome assembly GCA_036023295.1 of Invenusta paracnida. NCBI lineage: Eukaryota > Metazoa > Platyhelminthes > Proseriata > Coelogynoporidae > Invenusta > Invenusta paracnida. The sequence goes on from JAYRBW010049669.1 coordinate 915, forward strand.
GAGTTAACTGAGGCGTTCCTCAATAAAACAGACAGTTAGAAAATACCAGGCATAGACTATTAAAAAAAGAATTTCTACCTCACTGTCCCTAATTTAACTTTATTCTTGTTTGGCCGATATGTCAATATGGGAATCAATATAGAATCATAAATGACGGTTGATACACATTTTATTAATCGCTTATATGTGAATTATTTTGAATTTAGAAAATCTCTCCTTAATGCAGATATCATTTATTTGGTTATTCGTCTATATCTTATTAAGCAATTAAATATCTCTAATATGTGATACATAGCAGGTGATTGGTAGAAAGGTTGGTTGTTGATTGTTGTTGAGGCCTATATCTTATTATGTAATTAAACTGAATGGTTGGTTTGATTGTTATTTCGGACCAAATATTATTATGTAATTAATTGATAATAAACTATGTATATTCCTCATATGTGCTGCAAGGTAGAAGGTCAACAAGAAAAGAAAATACAAGTAAATATTATATAGTCGATTACGCGTAATTATGTATTTACTATATGAAAATGACATAAACCTGATGCAGATAAAACAAGTGAACAGATAGAGGAGGAAATAAAGTTTAGAAGTTGAGGATCGAATATAATGCTATACTATGCAGCATCAAGCATTATAATACTGCACGAATCCCAGAACTAAGTGTATAATAAGATAAACTATAAAATATGTGTAAATCTGTCGATAACATTATACATACGGTGTACATATATATAAATACAGTTTACCGTTCAAACTAGGTATATAATATGTATATAAAGTTATAATATATTCAATTGTGATATTAGTTAATATTGTTGATAGTATGTCTTAATATACCAGTTTATATAAATGTTGTTAAATATTACGCCTTAAATGCACATTATATTAAGCCTTAATTTGGAAAATGTGTTTGTCTTAATTGAATGTTAAATACTCTTTGACTACATATTAATATAAGTAACATTGCGTTTGGGTATTTATATAATTACGTATTTATGACGATGTAAAGCATGAGAATAAAATATCAATATTATCAAATACATTATAACTATATTCTAAACCTGACTAAGTGTTAATTTTAAGTATAATATATGCATTGCGGTATATAACCTCGATAGGACTAACAGAGACAGATTATTGTACAAATCATAAATCCGACTATTATACAACAGTATTTCTCCTTACTCTATATAACTTAGAATAATGGAATACACCGATGCAACAGGTATATTAGTAATTTGTTCAGATTACTAAATTAACTAAGTATTCAGCAATACAATATGTAATGAAACTTCATTACTTTAAGTTAATCCAATATTAAAAATTCTACTGCACTACCAATACAGAACATATTTATAATTTTAAATAATTTCATTCGACTTGGGAGCTATATTTACACACAAGAAGAAACAATCACATCAAAAACAAAGAACCAAAAAAGTGGATCATGAATACGATCTGAAATTAAAATCGGCTTGTTTTCATTGAAACAATAAAACCGGCCTCTTAAAAATACACAGCTGGGCTTTACATTTACAGCACTACGAAAAGGTTTTGTACTCTGAAGAGAAATTCAATCGCTGAAGTGGTACCAATTTTAGAAATTGAATGAGAATGTAAATGATCATTACATGCTAAAAAAGGGTTCACAATCTTAGTGTGTAAAACAATTTAAATGATTTACTTTTAAAGTATTTTGATTTAACTTACACGATCGTCATCATCGTCAGCATCAGTAACTCGAGTAGAAACAGTATGCTTGAGGATTTTCTTAGCTGGTTTACCTGCCATTATCTGAATCAGTTGAGAAAAATAGTTTAAAATTACAATAACTAATAACGTAAAGCATTTTTTAACAGCGCAGAACTAGTTCCGATTCTAAGGGCATATTTCAGAGGTATATAATTTACAATAAAACTATTAAATATTATATATTGTATTTTTTTACATAATAGACCATTTATCTATTTGTTCTGCTCTACAAACCTCGTTTTCTGATCGTTCGGTGACAACACGATTTGTAGTGGTTTTCGTGGTAACCTTGGTTCGACGGACAGTTCTCGTTACTAGATTACCTTCAGCGTCGTAATAAGTTTCGGTTTCGATAATGGGATCTCCGTGTTCAACAGTCTATAATTAGGCAAAAAACAAATTGGAAAAGAAAAAATGATGTATAAAAACCAAAACTATTTCCTAATACTGTTAGTTAAATTTCGATATATTTATACTTATTTCAATAGTTTATAATGCATATTAAATATAAGAAACATATATTAATATAAGGTAAACAAATGGAATGAATGGTTAAAACCATAGTATAGTATATAGAAATAGTTTAACGTAGAAATCATTTAAAGACACAAATATACGATTGGATTACTTTATTACATGCATACATGTACGTTTTCTCTATATATGATCATATGATTACTAAATTCTTACCAATTTTAGGCAAAACCAATTCCCAAAATTATATTAGACTCAAAATCTAATCATATATAAATGAGAAATAGAATACAATTTCACAACAAAGTGATTTTGAGGAATATTTCATTAAGACATGCACAACAGAAAATTTTCTTCATAAAAGACAATAAAATCACAACATTATAAGCAAGTCAGTGATAATAATTTAACAAAAATGAAACAACAGAATTGAAATGTTATTATATAGAATAAACTAAACATATACTTAGGAATTCATGCACGCGTTGCACAAATCTTACAAGCAAAATATGCACACGCAAACAATACGGATAATACAAGCAACTTAACAAAATAATAATCAATGATTACGTTTCAAGCGCAAACATTTATAAGTAGGTACTTTAAAAATAGACAACGCAATAGAAATTATACGAAAAATATAAGCAAATCTAATGCCGAAACAAAACAGCGAGAAGGAAAAAATAACATGTGACGACAAACAGTAGACACTAAGATATTGATTGGAAATTAAACAAATTTTACTAATTAACTGATGTTAACTTAAGACAGTCAAGATATAATTTAATAAGTTGAAGAACAAAACAACATGCAACAAGGTGCACATGAAGGAAGACTTTGATGAAGAAATTTTAATATGATCATGCGCCATCGATCGATGATGAAGAGGTGGGAGATGGTGACCTTGGTAGCTTGCTGTTCCTCCTGGTTATTGCTCTGATTGCTATGGCTCTTAAGAAAAACCGCGGAAGGGGAGAGAGGTGCCGGTTGAGGTGAAGTCGGGCCAAGATAGGAGAAGGCACCGGGACCCATGCCCTTCAGAGGCTGGAGTGGTAGATGTATATGTGGAGGGTGCAATGAAATGAGCGTCTCGAGCAAAAATACTCATTTGAATGATAGTGTGCCTTTCTTGGTTTGGTAAGTTGGGAAATATGCTTTGTTTTGTTCGTTATATTATATTATATAAAATGGAATAATATTAATCAAACCAAACCACTACAAATATTTTCCATAGTCTTGACATATATTTTTTAAGATTTGATGCAAAGGATAATATTATATTTCATATAAAAAAACATATTTATGTATTATAAAAAATAAAATTATTTTAATTTTATACCAATTAAAAATAAACATGAAAATAATTATACTCAATAGCTATCTTTCAGTTACTTTATCAAAATATACCAACATAGAATTAGCGGGAAAAGCAGCATAACAAAGTGTGTACTATTATTAGACCAAATATATACATTATTCGAAAGAAATATTATCTACAGTTTCTTAGACTAGTATACTCTCTCTATTTGTGTATAACATTAAAAAAATTGTGTTTAAATAAACATCTGTTAACGTCACATAGTGAAAATATTGCTAAGGAAGGAAAGTGTACAGTCAAAATTGTGATCCTATAAATAATACACCATAAAAAAACCAATTACAATTATTATTGTTAAAACTCGTGTTTAACAATAATAACATATTTTTGAAACCCAATGGGAAAACTTTAAATATACAAGCGATAAAACTAACAAACAAAATATTGTGGTACAATGACTGTGAATATACTGCACAAGTCATTAATATCATCAATATATAAGCTGGAAATTTCGCAGAGCGGCAAAAACAGAAACGAAATGGAAAGCAAATAATAAAAATGACGGCTGGCCGCATGATGACACAAGCATAAAAATATCCATACAAAGCACGAATTCTCTATCACCAGCAATAATATAACATGACAAGATAGACTCGAGAAAATAAACAAGTGATGCACAGTTGATTCAAATTGTTTCTTGATGTTATAAAAAAGAATCACATACTTAAGATAAATTGAAAAATGGTAACGGTAAACCTTTATTTTTAAGAAATATTCAGAAATAGTGATAAATAAGGAAACAACAATAGATAACTATTCTTGGTTCACTTTTGTGCATGATTATGACTCCAGCGTGAGTCGAAAGCTCGCAATAAATAAATTTTCTTTTCCCTCTATTGGGTTTCCTTATTTATCATTTAACATTTAAGTGACTTTATTACTTATTTTGAATCAATCAGAAATAGTATCATATTTAAGTCAATTAAAAGCTTGGCTACATACCTTTTATATATTAAATCCTTACGTGTATTATATTTAATTATTTTATCGATTAAATCAACATAGAAAATCGACAAAGCATGCGCATCGTTCATTTATTTTAACACCATAGGTTAAATCTTTAGTCACCGATTAGTCCTAAATATTACTATGTAGAATGAGAAAGGGAAGGAGGGGAGGAGGATCCAACAACAACCTGAAGATAGTCCATGTCTGCGTTAAGTGCGTATGGCGATCCTGGATGCAGCGGCGAATAAGGCCCGCAATCTCGATTAACTGGGCTTGACGAGTACTGTTGCTGGTGGTAATAGTAAGGGTTGTGGTTCTCGGGGGAACCGTAATACGGCAGTGGGGACTTTGGAGACAAAGTGGGAGTAGAGGGTAGGGGTGGAAGATATACACATACCACATGATATAGTTACAGACTGACTTGTAGAGAGGCTATCTATCCAGAAAAAAAATGGACGCCAAAAATAGAGAATTATTATAAAAATAAATTTAGTGGTGAGTCGTCAAATACGTTAAAAAATCAAAACAACATGTCCAACAATCATTTTTACATTAAAACTTAATTAAGACACATAAAAACTATATTCTAATTGTATTATACACGGAAAAAGAGGAGTGATTCGTTAGTTGATGTACAACACTATTATGATTGTTGAAATGAAGAGGATAATTTTTAAAAGATATAAAATAATAGTTACAATAAATATAACTGAAAAAGAAGTAGGTTAATAAGAAATATATTAATTGATGAGAAAACGAAATACACAATTTAAAAAGCGAAGGCTTAATTTAAATCTTGACGAAGAGATACACGATGAATTAAAAGTCATGAATAATACAGAACTGATAACATGATAGTACAGAAAAGAGCGTCAGCATGCCATGAGAACCAAAATTTTGCAGATAATAAGAAATGAGGAGTTGGTGGCGATCGGCGAAGAACTGCCTTTAAAGATGATTAAATTCATGCAGATGACTGATCTAACCTCCTCATTTGTTCCAGACATAGTGAGCTCATCGTGCTCAACAACAGCAGGGAGGGAGCATGCACCGGCTCCAGCACCCCCAAAACTGGCGGTCTGTTCGTGGGTGATGGTATAACCGGTGTCCAGAGGGACCTGAAGTTCAATAACCTCCCCGCAGAGAGGCTGACTTGCTGCCTCTCCGCCCACCACCTCCACAATACTCGGGAAACTGCACACCGAAGTCTCCTGGGGTAACCGGGACTATTAGCAACAGTACACGCAAATGTAAGTAAAAAGTATGGCTACTAAGATGTTTAAGCAAGTTGTAGCATCACACCGAGAAATACATTAACAATAACATAGCCTATTGCATGATAATTTCTTAAATAAGTTAAATTTCAGGTTTGAGGTGTACTATACTCATCAATTGTATCTAACATTCAATTACTATTTTTGTAATAAATACCTACATAAAACCATTCATCATACAGTCAAAATGGTTTATTTCAAACTTTTGACTTTGAATACAATATAATATTCACAAGAAAGTCAATAATTACATGCAATATTCCAGATAATATCAGTATCAGTGGGGTTAAAAACAGCATTCAATATGTAAATATTATTTATGGTCGAACGGATAAATTATCACGAAACCAAAATGATGATTTTAGTATTTACCTTAGCGTTTCCATTGACAACATGTTGTTGCGGTGAGTATCCCTGCATGTACTGGTCAGAACCATTGACCGGTGATACTGGACAAACAGGGCGCTGATCCGCAGCCACTCGTGGTTGACCGCCGTGGTGTTGAGAATTGAGAAACTGGAAGAGTTAGGATCAGAGGTCAGAATTTATGCACAAACATGCCTTGAAACTTGTGGATAGTTCAAACAACTAAAATGGAAATATTTTATAAGATAAATATTGTTTTGTACCTAGTTATATGTACTAATTTTACCAGAAAAATATCCACATGATAAAAACAGGCTAAACTACTCAGCTAAGCAAACAATTTAATAAAAAGTTATTTAATGCATGATATAGTTATAATATAAGAGTAAATTGAGATCTCGCTTTGCCAGGATATTAAAAGTCTTAAGCAATTAATCGCCAAAGGATTAAACTAATCAATGAATAATTATTAGCTCAATATTGCAGCGCAAATCATTGTTTTGAGTACATACCAGTGGTTAGAATTTGCAACTTTCAGATAGGTATGAAGACAAGAGTCCAACACATGACATTGGTATCTAACGCTGTCTTTAACTGTAAGATTGCCTACTTATACTGCTAAATGTACACAACTAGTTTGCTACACACATACATTGAATGTATGTCATAATTAACATGACATAAGTTATATAAATATGTATCATAGATTACCTCATTTAAAAATTATAATATAAGAGTAAAGTGCGACCTCGAACAAGAAAGTGACAAATTTACCAAAAAATATTATAATTAGTATTATTCCATTCTGTTAAATTCTTCACATTATTATTAATATAGAGGTGTTATAATCAATCCTACTTTTACAATTTAGATACTATTGCATCATCAAATAGTAATATTTATTAATTTATCCATACACAAAAGTGTTAAACTATAATGTTTCAATAAAATGCTTCTGGCAAATGAACTAGTTTAATCAGTTTAAAATAATACTAAATGGTGCAATATTAACAATCATTAAAACCTTTTTTAATGAAAAAGATTATCTCCACTATCAAGAGTTCATAATTAAATATGAAATGATTAAACTATTTTAATGCAATAGGCCTATCTATTATTTCTATATAATACAGAAATAAGCGAATGGTTATCATGAGTATAACCAATATATAAATATATAATGCATTAATATGCCAACACATTATTACCTCAAACTTGTTGTGTATACTATCTATCCGATTAATTAGTACTCATGAATAAAAAACCCGCATCAATTCAAATTTCGAAAATATAAAAAAACCATTCTTAAAAAACTATTATGTATCAATTGAATATTATAAATATACATCACATTAGGATCATTCAAAGCACACATAGACTTGTAAAATAAAAATTTGAATAGATTAAGACATAACAACATGTAAAAAAAGTTATAGTATTATATACTCCATATTATAGTACAATTGTAAATGTTAAAAATGCTATGATTACATAATATTATGAATTCGTAATGTATTGTATACACGTACATGCAAATTGGCAGAAAAATAACGATAAAAATTAATTTCGATTGTCTAAAAATCTATTTTAGAAAGTAATATCACTATAATTAAATCTATATTATTATCTCCTACTATATATTATTATATGTAAATGCATAAGCAATTAAAAATTTATTTAACAAAATAAGTAAAAGAAAAATGAGATCAAACAATTATTATGCTTTAAAAAAAGTTACTATTATGCTTGTCTTTTCTAAGTGGTTTAAGTTTCTAAAGACAATATTGAAAGCAGCTGAAACATTTGATAAAAATAAGAATAGATATAATGATTAGAAACGTATGCTACAAACAACTTTTTTATTTAAATCTAACAATCAAATAATACTTACTTCTAACAAAAAAAGAATTAAATAATATAACTATGCTATATATTTAAACCACAGTAAACAGCTCGTATGTTTAAAGCCACTTAAATAATTCTATAGTGAACTGAGAGGAGTAAACACAATGCAGACAAAAACATTAGATTCCTACAACACAATAATTTAGGAATTATTTAAATAATCGAAGACATTCATTTAGGTAGAGGTAGAACATGTCTTTCTTTCTTGTGTCATACTTCTAGTTCCATTTAATCAATAGCTAGCTGCAAGCAAGGAATAAAAACGGCTAGGAAAAATAACTTACAGTTTATTGATATTATACAATCGCATATAGATAGATACGGACATTAAAATGAGCGGTATATTAAATAGATTCTAAAATATAAAATAATTAAGTACATTTAATGCCCCAAGTTGTGTGTCGGGAAATAATCCATATTCAGCCAGTAATATTTATTGATATTGCGTTTGGGCTACTATCTAATATTACAATCAGTGAGCATGAATCAATTCTGAAAATAATTCAATCTTCACAATAATGAAATAAAAGCTTGTCTGCGCAATTATGAATCATATTGTAAAACATGCGATAAATAAATAATTAATTGAATCACTATGCCAGCTGTGACTAATTTGTATATTATAATTATGTAAAAAAATGAAGAACCATAATATAATACTGACATTTACAGAATATAGGTAATTGCTTATCTATTACATACTGATATGTAATGACATAAGGATAAACTTTCCGTGATATATGTATACTAAAAACGTAAAAGCATTATTATTTAATAGCAACATATTATAACAAAAAATAATACTAATAAAAGTGAACTACAAGTACAACACCAAAAAGTATCACCATAAAAGACAATCGCAGTAGTGCAGAAAGCGATATACACATTATAGAATAGAATCTACCAAAAGACGCGGCGCATGTGATAGCAGTACATAAGCACAAGACATTACAGGACAATAGAATAAAAACAAGAATTATAAATATGGATTAACCATTTTTTGCTTGAGTGCCTCTTCAAGTGCAGAAGGGTCCATGTATGACAATCCCTTGATCTTTCTCTGTAGAAAATAAATCAAAGAGAAAGGGACAATATTCCTTATTATAACAGCACAATATACAACCTTGAATGTAAAAAGAAAGAAGCCCACACGAGCATAAAAAAACTGTGTAAATATTTGAATAAATATTTATCAAATATTTTGAACAAAAGACCACAGAATAACAGAAAAAAGGTGAATTAAAAAACTCCATACAAACAAATCTTTATAGTGTAAAATCCTAATGACAGCAACAATAAATGTATATTTTACTATCAATTCAAAGTGCTTTATGTTAAAAAGTTGTGAAGTATTTCTAAAATATTTTAGATATTTTCTACTGACGGAAATTAATCGTGTATACAACATTCCAATACACAGTTAATTTAGTAGACTATAAGGTATATATTATAACATACCAAAATTATTCACAATATTACAAATAGCCATAAATATACTGTAAATCAATGTCGCCCTTCAGGGATATCAAAGGGATATCAAAACATAAATCTTTAGAATAAGTCAGATTTAAACTAGTAGACGTTCACCTTTATATCCTTCGTAGTTGAATGAGATAGAATACACCATTAAAAGCAAACAAACACGACTAACCATATTATAGCATACACTGTATACCTATGTATGCGTTCAGAAAGTTAAAACACGTCATAACAAAATGTAGTCTTCAATCCAGTATAAATATATTTGACAAGCAATCCACGACTATGGTCACAGTATTATAGGTAGGTGGTTAGGATATAAAATATATATTCCCACTTAATTTATATGCAAGGAATGCAACCAAAATAAAACTGTTTATCGATAATTCTGATGACTCATCCAAACCTCTAGCAGGTGGACTATAATACAGGATCTGCCTGTAAATTACACACCGCCATAATATGGATATAACAAAATTGGTAAGCAAGTAAGAACGGTAGGAAAAAAATACTATTCAAAGTTCAATCATTACCTCAGGACCTCTACGGCGGGCTTGCCTTGTGTTACCATCCGGGGTGTAACTTAGAGGTTGCCATTCGTCCTGTGGAATTAAAAGTGGGATAACAGTCTATTTAACATTTAGCGTGAAATTATTTACCACAAAATGTTAATTACACTGAATAACTAGGTAGATAATATAATCAGAAGATTACATAATATTATAGATAAACACTAAGGTATAACATTATCAAATTGCTCTACTGAGAAGAAAACTGTAATCAATAAGAAAAGGTCAGTGTTAAAAAAGACTGGGTATACAACAGAAAACATTACAAGTATTTATTATTAATTATTTCAATATATATATATATAGGGTGAGCCATAAGTTACGCTAGATTAGTTATATACTCCATAGTTTTAAAAATATAAATTAGACACAGGCCTTATATATTAAAAGATCCATAATTATAAAACCAGTCGCTTTAGCAAAAATCTGGCTTTTTATTAAAGTTCGATTATGATTAAATTAAAAGCTTGAGTGATTTTATCTTATGAACAATTATTTTTAATTGTGGTTTTTGTTTGTTATTGATTATTCAGTATATTATAAAGAGTGGTCATTACTTCATATATTATCTATTTATTAATTATTTAAAGTCATCTTTTATTAAAGCATCGTATTTTATAATTATAAAAATATTGATATTTCCAATAACACACACACTGTTATTTTTGTCCAAAGCATAAGATATGCGGTTGACTATCAAAGTACAGAAAGATGATACTAGTTAGTTTTCTACAGCAGTCGTCCATAAAAAATTGCAATTTGTAAACAGAATAGAATACAGTGTGCCCCATTTTTTTCACCAACTGTTAAAAAGCTTCAATATTCTAAATTATATATTACATTATATAGGGCACAGCCATCCATTTACGCTAATATACTATAGTAGATAATCTATATATACATGGAAAAGAGCGTAATATAGTATAATACAGTTAGTATTATGAGGTATCAAAATATTGCAATCTCTTGGGTAGTCGAGCAATATAACTTAGCTTACATAAAATGAACTAATAGTATCGCGAATCTGGTCAGTTAACAGTGAGGATGTGAGGGCTGTAAATACATGTAAGTAATGCATTTATTTGCACATACATAATAATGTAAGTTGTTTTGGTCTTTTCGCGCAGGAGAAGCGAGTCGTGATTATGTCTTGGGAAGAATTAACAGATAAATCATCGTTAAATGACAACGCAAACAGCCGTCTGTCCAGCTACAGTACAGTCAGCTAAAAGCTATGTCCAGCATAATATGTGCGTCGGTATATTATAACTTAATAATAGGTTTGCTGGACTTCCTGTGCTTTGGTCAATATATAGATAACTACAGTAGGGATGTATCTGATGTATATACTATTACTCCTGACAACTTCATAATACTATAATAATTCAAAATAATAATGTATGACTCTGAATCAAAACCATGCTGCTATCTATATACTGACTTTTAAGGAAAATGTACCAAGTTACTAATCGTGGAAACTTTTAAGGTATACATAATTTTATTAATATAATTAGGTATACATTTATTATATAATCTATGTCACAAGAACAGCCAATAATAACATGGATTAGTACATTATCCATAATAGGTAATAATATTCTGTTAAAAGTAACTATGCTGTGAAAATTTATATAGGAATTTATTAGAAATCTTGTCAGATGATGAAGCGAAGAATAATAAAGCTCTAATTAACGTACAGAATGCAACGGTTGACCATAATTTTCTAAATAATTAACTTTTAATAAAAAACGGTTTTCAGTAAACGTTAGATGAAGCTAAACGTAATTTAAACTGTGTTGGTAATATTTCATTCTTTGAAGTTTAATAAAATAATTTTAGTTATTAAATTTCTTTTCAAACGTATATAACATCACACAGGAAATTTTTAAATTTAATATAATATGTTTAGAATTACAACTTATTCGTTGATACGTCACTAATTACTAAAAGCTTTTAAAATTAATTTCAAATTACGAAACATTTTTCTAATATGTTTATTTCCCTTTTGTAATTAGCTATCAATTTTTCTTTTTACAACATTTTACTATATCTAATTAAGAATTGTAATTATGAAGTAAAGTATAGATATAAAATAAAAAAAGCTAATTCAAATATTGTTTTAAATAAAAAGATCAGTTTGAATAGTGAAACTATAAGAGGAGCGAAAGCTTTAAATTAAATGAACTTTTTTTATTATGTTATGAAGACATTTCTCCAGAAAGCATTCGAATTCAGCCATCAAATTTGTTACCAGCTTTATTGCTATAAGTTTGTAATTTACTAATAAAACAAACAAAGTAACGTGATCAATGAACATACCCCTGGATAGTACTTAAACGGTTTGTCACCAAAGTTGAATTCCATCGTGGATTCATTGAGTGAGGCAACCGGAAAAAACGTTTTATCAACCAACTCGGCAGGTATATTCACTGGAGAGCCCATTGCCTGGCCATTCTTGGTCCATACCAGAGTGCCTTGGTCAAGGTCAATCAGACAGCCAATAATGTCATCCTTCACATAGGACTGAGGAAAACACGGAGCGGCAATAATTAATCGGAGATTTAATATGCAAATGATTTTGTTTCAAAAACTATGGTTGGATATGCGTTGTATACTTTTATTGCATTTAAGAGCAAAATAAGAGTAAAACCACAAAAAATAATGAATATGGTTAAATGGTAAATTTGTAACAAAGATATTACAGTAAAAAGTCAATAAATACAGAATAGGAGTAACATAATACCCTAAAGTTCCTAAAAGCATAACTAAACAGCTTAAACTTGCTTTGGCCAACATGATTAAGAATTCGTTAATAATTTTGCAGAATCAGCAATTCATTTGGAGGAAAAATCAGATCATTTAAAATTATATCCACTTAAATAAATAACTTTTTTGTTAACATACAAACACTGAATATACTTCAAAAATAATTTATAACCAATAATAAAATAAAAATATGGATATGTTTATTTTGGGGTATTTTTCAAGTCAACATTAACTCACTTCGCCATGTGAGCTGGGCTGGTCACAGTGCATGAGTCGACCCTGCAGTCCATCCGGACCGAAACCTTCCCTATCAGCACCGTATCCGAAACCGTACTGGTCCGTTCCCAAGTCTAACTGGCCTTCCTGTGTGGCCCAACCAACACGGGACACTCCATTTGCTTCGATTGGTGTCGCTTCGTAGTAGTACTTTCCACCACCAAAGACACCCTAAAAAACACAGAAAAGGAGGATACCTGTATACAATAACGTGTAAATTAAGTTACCATAGATCCAAAAGAGTAATAATACATAGTTTTAACAAAACATTTTATGTCATACCTAATTCCAAAAAATATTTGAAATTGTCAGTTGCAAAATAGTTTTATAGGTCCAGACTTCATAAAAGATAGTAAAAGGATATAAATAAATGAATAAAATATTTTTTTTTAATGTGTAATGTTATACCTGGGTTACGAAGACGGCACTAGTATCAGCTAATTTTATTGATTGTACAAACAAAATTACTTTATATTATATTACATGCAATTTGAACATGAGTATATATAAATTATTACACGCTTTCATGTAAAGAAAAAAATTAAACTGCTCTGGCAATCAATAAGAGTTATAACTATATATTATTATTAATTATGATAAAAATAAAATGTTAAAACTATTTAACGACAGCTTCATAAAAATCTAGTTCCAACAAAATCCCATAAGTACGTGTACAATATATCTATTTATGGGTAACATATTCTGAGTATTATATAAAAACATGTTAGAAAAGGAAAATGTCGGTTTTCAGGTTAAAATAATTGATGTATAAAACAGACGAACTGAAAAAATGTATTTCTATATGTAACATAGATGAAATTGTTCAGCATGTGTGGTTTAGCATTTATATGACAGATAGTATTAGTCTGACATTCTCCTAGCCCACTAAAGCAATACAAAATATATAGTACAGAACTTTGTATGTAGAAAGTAGGTGAATAATAGCTATTAATAGTTTCAATAACGAAAATATCATTATCAGTTTCTCTAATGCAACTTTTCAGTTGTTTCTACTAATATAATAAAATTGCATTAACATTGCATAAATTAAAAATATATATAATATACTCGTATAAGCATTTTGTAGAACATTTATGACTGCAAATTAGACAAAAACATATCTTACAAAAAATTAAATATCAGTTTAAAAATTAAGTAAATTGAAGTAGCGTTAATATCTTAATAACCATAAACTACGTTACATATTAATATGTCATCTGTACAAGCAAAATTTTACAGTGAGCTAAAAATAGAAATAATAAGTTATATGTATATTTTTGAACTAATATTAATAAATATATTAAAAATTGGAAAAAAAGTCAGGTTTAAAAATATTTATTACTGTTCTTGTATTCCAAAAATCAATAATATATTAAATTGTTATTAAATAATATTATTTGAACAACCTACAGTAAGTAAAACATTTTATTGAATAATATTTTTTATATTGTATAGTGCCATATTTTATCTGCTCATTTAAAGTGTGCCCATAGTTTCGCCACAGTAAATTACATCCATATATGCTTAAAAGTGTATGTAAATCACTAGAAATATGTTATTAAGTGAAATAAAAAATCAAGATTAAATTTTAATTGTAAAAAGCTAATAATCTTAATACTACTTTTACTATTAAAATATCAAATTTCAAAAATTATTCAGTTTTAATATTTGTCAATAATTTAAATAAATCCCTATTTTGTGTATGTACATAGATATTTCCTTGACAACTAATTATCACTATTCAGAAAGTAGTAGAGTGTACCTACCTTGTTGCTACGACATCCCTGCCAACCTCGACTTAGTTGGGCTTGAGCTCCAAGGCCATCGGGCGCGATATCAATCATCTTGGATGTGTCGTAGGGGTTCATCCGCCAACCAGCATGCTTGTTGGAGACCTGATTCTCATCAGAAGACTGAGAGGCGGGAATCCAGGGCGCAGTTGGGTAAAACAGGAAGGGCTGGTCGCCGAAATTGAACTTGACGCGGGCATCATGTAAAGTGGCAGCTGAAAAGCACATAGAAAAGAATAAGTAAAAAACTAAACGTTAAATAATATATTATATTTTATTCATAATACAAAATTATTATCAATAATGCATATAAAACCATCTTTTTTAAAATCATTTTAATTAATATTTAGATGTATTATATTAGGAATTATTGGCATTTACCAGAAAATTGATAAACCCGTGCATTGCAAAATATCTAAAAATAAACAATACCAAACGGTGAAAGTAGCAAAGTATTATATTCTACTACACATTTTAAATAGGAAACATTAAATGTTCTACAATATAATGTATCTAGCAATAATTGTATTAGTGACCCGGTAAATTAGAGATTGGCTCTAAATCTGATAAACTCTACGGTAAATTGGGTGAAACACTAAATGGTTAGACCAACTACTGAAATGCTTTCGCTAATTGAATTAGAACCTCGAAAAGATGAAATGATAATACGAGAAATATTGTAAATCAAATCAAATAAAAACACTAAAATACCATTTCATTAAAAATACAAACTTTTCTTAAATTTAAAAATATCGTCACAATTTAAAGTTCTTTTAAATCTAAAGCACTACCAAAAAACTATACATATGAAAAATAGATTAATAAAAATATAGAATGAAACTGACAATGCTTGTTGCTGACCTTTACGTTTAGCACATTTGACATTTAAGGCAATTTCAGACGCATTATAAAACTAGCTTTTCAGATATATTTTAACATGCAACGACACATTATAATACTAACAATAGTAAAAAAAGACCTACATCAATTGAAAAAATAACGTTATTGAAATAATTTTCTAAAATGTAATATAAACTGCTACATAGAGCAGTTTACGTAACGGAAATTCAAAACAGAAGAAAGGTATACTAATTTCCGAAACATTCATTATTACAACAGTAAAAGAATTTATTGAAAAATATTCTCTAATTTTTTAACTATCATTTTTTGAGAAAAATTACTGAAGCCTAAGTCACAAAGGAAATTATATATCAGTATTACAAAAAATTATTTCCCACCATTCAACAAGGCAAAATCTTGATTCTATTATTTTCAACCTGAAATTTGACTTAATATACTGTTTTAAAAACTAACTAACTTCAAGTAGCATGCACGAGAGAAAGTAGCAACCACCTACCAGGAAAGAAGGGCTGCTGCAACAACTGTTGAGGCACTGGCATCTGGGAGCCCACCATATCGCCATTTCGACTCCACTGCATACTTCCGGCATCCAGATCAACATGACAGCCCATTACATCGCCAGTCTTGATGGGAATAAGGTTCTCCGAAGCAGGGAGGGGGTTTCCTCCCGAGCCCGGTGGTGGACGAGACCTACCAGATGAACCGAAGCCAAGGGCAAACCCATCAGTGTCGGCACCAAGCTCGAGACTGGCGTCGTTGGTGGACCAGCCCAACAAAACTACGCCGTCCTCCAAGAGGGTGCCCTCGTAGTAGTACTGACCGGGGGCTTTTACACCCTTATTCGATCGGCAGCCCTAGTCATTTTAAACAGTAACTTTTATTAAATTGACCAAACCAAGCAATGTCCACATAATAAAATAGCTGATAGGAAATCAAAAAGATTGATACAAGACTATACCATCTAGAAATAACAATAATACAATAAATGACAAAAAAATATTAGCTTAATTGTGGAGATTGAGCTGAATGAATACTGTGTTGCATGTATACCTATTGATTATAATTCAGTGTACAATAGGTAGGTATTGTATATATATTGTTTTATTAAGTAATTAAAATGATTTTCCCCATTATACAAAATATAGTCAAATAATATTAAGCTATTGTTGTCTAAATTTGTTTGCTGCATACGAATTAGTATATAAATAAAAATATAATATTCCTTTGAAATATATCATAGCAATTTAAAGCTAACTATATGACGTCTTACAACTATATGAAATATTTTCTCATTGTTTCTATAGAATGTGGTGAGTAATATCACATAATATTTATCATTGTAAGTTTATTGCTTAAAACATTACGCTTAAATTGCTTTATACATGCCTAAGCTTAGCAATTTATATATATGTAATACTAAATGTATGCTATGTCTAAGCTATCAGATAAAAAGAATTTGTAAAAACAAAAATTACCATTGGCAGGCACGGGGAATATTCTTAATATTATGATAAAGATTGTCTAAAATAACCTAAGTATTTAGAGGACATCATAATGTTATTGAAATAGATAATAATAACTGATTACATTTTTACTATAGTTTTCTTAGTAAACCTAAAAAGTAGCGCATAATAAAATCTACTTATCGAAACTGGCTTAAGCAAAATACTCTCAAGTATAGCTATTACACATTTAACGTTTTGGCGGCGCAGTATTTGTTCAGTTTATCTTGTCAGTATTATTTTACTGCAGCCTACTGTTATAGTATAATCTTAAGTAAATATAATTCCGGGTATTATACAGCATGTAACTGTTTCAATCTTTGCTGCACATTTCAGGTGTGTAGAAAGATAAGCCAGTCAGTGTTGGATAACTACATTGTAAGTCTAAAATAGTTGGTTCAGTGCCAAGTTCATGAGATTAAAGTCGTTTGTTATTTTTTAAATGTTTCCCTAATTACTTAATAACGTCGATTTAATAAGCTGTTACATTTTCATTTCATGTAAAACAAATTAATTAGCCTCAAGCTCAAAAATCTCGCAGTTTAAAAAGTACAAAATATTATGATACTATTGAAAACGGTATCACTGAAATGTAATTATGATTTAAATATTATTACTTATGTAACGTGAAAACAGTTACATTTATGCCTAACATAACTGGGTATATATATTCGCACCAGTGACATAAAGTAAATTTTACAACATCTCACATAGTATTATTTGACAAATTTCCAATCAATATTTTAAAGTGGTAACCGATTTTATAAAACTGAGTCAGCTAAAAAAGGAATCAACGTATTATTATTAATATGTTTACAAATTACAGTACTATAAGACAGCAAACTCTGTGACATCAAGCAATGAAACTATAACGAGTTATTATATATATACAAGTTAGCTAATGTGAATTTATATATATTTACCTGCCCACTCATACTACGCTATAAAGATTGATCAGTTAAACTGAATTGGTATATAAGTATGTTACCCCTCCATCCACTAAAAACACTGATATATTAATATGTTCGTATATTATGTAAATAATACGGATGGATAAATGAAGTATGAGAGAATATGATTATTACGGAAGGATAAAAAGACAAACAACTCGAATAAACATACTACGTCATAAGAGTAGGCGTAGAAACATGTTTCATTACATATAATGATAAATTATCAACGTGTATAGAAATAGTAATTGCAGTATACAACTTAACCATACGTGTTTCTTCGAGAACGAAATTAAAACTATACTATCAAAATAATTAAGCTGCACAGTTTAATATTCTGTAGACAGTTTCTTAATATTAGCAAAACATAATTAACCGTTGACTTGATATAATAACTTGAATTATAATGCATAAAAGAAGTACTCTAAAAAAACATATAGCGTCTAGTATTGTTATTTTAAATGATGGATAGGCCACAATATTTCAACCATAGGTAAAAATCTATCTATGAGATATCTTAATATATTAGAGCTGACAGGTAACGTTACATAAAAGTTAAAGATTGAAATTGGAAATTACATATTAAATAGAATTCGAATTTACTTTTATAAGAGCAACAATCTTTAAATAACTTATAAAGGTTATTGTGTTGAAACCAAGGGAAGAAAATCTGTCTATACTTCAATAATGATTTTTTAAACTTAAGCCACTAACAGTAAAATGAAATAAAATAGTGTTAATTTCCTTCCATATCGATTTTTTTAACAAACTGAATATTTATCATTTAACATTAAATTATCATAAAAAATTAAGCACAGACTCGCTTTTATAAACAACAAAAATAATGTTCAGCAAACCATCACACCATTTCTGATTTATAAAAAAATGTATTTTTCCACCAATTTTAACAATGTTATAAGGTAACTAGAATCCCACAGGAATCCTCAATTAACAAGAAGCAATGGTCTTGAATCCCGGTGTTAGTTACCTGCCATCCAGCATCGTGTTGGGCAGCCAAATCAAGTCCCTCCACATCCATTCCCAAGCCCTGACTGCAGTCCGCAGGGGACATCCGCCAGTGTTCCAGATCAAAGCCCGGCCGTGTGTATTCTCGATTGTACTGTTCCGTGGGGCTTAGTGGTGCACACACATCTCCGTCGGCCGACGGTGGCATCCCTGTACACAGCACAAAACAGAAAAGGGGTAACCCATGGCGACACATGGTCCTGTCACTCAGAGACTAACGCCGCTAAACATCATTATATTGAGCTTTATTTCTATTTAGCAAGGAAAGGAATTTATTTATGCCACTAATCGGCACGAAGTAAGGTGTGACGAAAATAATCAGCGTGGGAATAAAGCTGTTGACAAAAGAATTCAATGTCTTACTTCATTCAGTTATTCCATTTAGATTTTATTTACAATGAAAACTATTTTCAAATACACACTATTTTTATGATTAAACAAATGAACATGTGTGATTTAATTCGATTCGCGTTAATAATAATTAATAGCTGTTATTAAAATAAATTCATACTCAAGTTAGCAAATAAAAATATATAAAAGAAATGTATCCAAGTAAAACATAATATTATAGTTACTTGTACATTTAATAAGTTACGGTTATAAATAGAAGAAACCAGCATTACCACGAATAAAATCAAATATTAATAGGTACTCTTGTAAAGCAGCTTTAAGTAGTTATATAATGATAATCTTATAATAGTTTTAAATGCTACATTTATATTACTATTTTGAGCATAAAATCATACATAGTTTAAAAAAATAATTAAAACATACCTCGAGCTTGCCCATTTCCTTGTAATGTGAACCAGCCTAAAAAAGGACAAAAAGCATATAATAAATAAAAATATATCAGCCACTTGTTTGTATTGCGGGTATATAAATATACATATCATAATGTATTATCTTCAACCCTTTTAATTATAAGGTTTGCCAAAAAAAATATTGCAAATAGCAGGTAATTACATATTTACTAAAAAAACATCCCAATTCTTATTTATAACTAAGCATGGAAGTTACACAGTACAAGAGTAACTAAAACTATAATTAATCAAGCTGTGAAAGTCATAGTAGACAATGAAAATAACACAGTGACTAACCATCAGTTGAAGCCTTTCTCTGAGTCGGCACCCTTTTGAATCGGGGCTGGGGTCGAGGTGCAGGTTGTTGCGGAGGACTAGAGATAGACCCAGACCTTTGCTGTGTAAGGGTGTACTTTCGGGTCGCAAAGCCGGGGAGAAGGTTAGGCTTACGGGGGGCGTCCCATTGGCGAAGACTGTAAACAGAAAAGGTGGACAAGTAAAACAGTTTAAAGTCTACAGGAGAGTTTAAAGTATCAAGTTGTCACAATCATAACAAAGAAACTCTGTATAGATGAGACAATAATATATTCATTGAGAATAGATAAGGAAGTTGATTTAAAAATTATTTCATGCCCAATTTTATAACATATTATAATTCAATAATATTATAATAACGTTATACCTATTTAGAATTTAACATAAATTATATATGCTCGTATGTATTCATTCCCTGTATATTATACATATTTATAAATTAACAAGTAATATCGATTGCAATGAAAATAACACACTAACAAAATAAGCACCAGTAAAAACCAGTTTACTTTCACATTCAATCATATATGAATATTTCTATAATAAATTAGTGACATTTCACGACCCATCATTTTAAAAAGATTTATAATATACAAAAGAGAAACTTAGTGATAATAAAACTTTATGGTGAATACTGGTTAATTTATCTACAACCAAGTTTCCCTCAATAAATACATATATATTGTAATCATAACAATAGAAAAACAAACAATAAATCAAATAGACTGATAGAGAATAATTCTATCGTGAGGTGAAACTATCTACCATTGTAAAATAAACTCAATAGCGTTGTTTGAAAACAATTAAGAGATAATTATAAATTGGGATGTATCATGAATTACTCTGCATTCGTAAATGAACAGGGAATTATTGCGTGTTTCACAATGGAATGTTCTTAGATTCGTTACAGTTTCCATGTCGATTTCTAGCTACTTCCTAGACTATATAATGTATATAATATATTCAACACTCAGAAAGCAAGCTAGAATTTAGGATATCATATTGATTAGACGATGACGACGATAAAAGACGGTTGCGGTTGCTGGGAAGCAGCAACATAATAATACGTGAAGTGTGATATTACGAAGGAAGGAAAGAAGTCTACATTGATTGAGTGGATTGACAGAGCGTTGTCTCAAAACTTCGATCTATCTCTATCTACCTCGAATCACTCAATTTCTATGCTACCAAATACAAAGTTGAGTAATGGGATCGACGAGAAGAAATATTTTTGATCATTGCCTCCAGCCAACCGTGATTATACCAATACAGTGAAGGAAGAAGAAATCGAAGAGATTAAAGTTGCATGGTTTAGTTTACCATAAGCTAAATTTGACTTAGAACTCAGACTTAAGATATTTTGACAAACTGTTATACCTATTCATAAATAACATTTCTCCATTCAGCTAAAAGGCTTGTTATTGTAGAATGCATATTGAAACAAAACATAGTGAACTATTTGAAAATAGCAAGTACGATATTTAAAATGAATATCACAAATTGAATATTTACCTATTATTATATCATTAATAATATTTTGACTTATTATTTATATAATTATACAGATATTCGTATCACCTAAAATACAAAACATCTAAAGAATACAATATTTTATTATTATACGATTCGATAAATATATATAGAAATTATATGACAATTTTAAATAGAAAATAATAATTATATTTAAATGCATTTAAATACTTATTTATTTTTTAATAGAAACAATCTTTCATTCAGCGAATAATAAGCAAGAACATAAATAAAAATACATAATAAATCACCAAATTTGTTAAGGAATGAGATGCATTTGGAACTAGCAGTTGAGCTTTTTGAGTTCACTAGCTAGAACATTGCGAATGCTACCATTTTAAGAGAAACCCCTTGTATGAAGACATTATACGCTATTTTCACATGAAATATGTCTACCAATAGAAATGTAAGACAAATTCAAAAACTTTTTCGATGTTGCCATCATTGAAATTATTTTCCGGGACTTATGCAGGTCTGGAATAAATTACTGTCTAAATTCAATGACCCTTCAGTGTTTCTAAGAAACAAAATATTATTAAAAATTAATAATATTGAGATCTAAATGTTGTTCATTCTTAACTGACAGTTGATGTAAATCGATTTAGTTTCTAATAAAAACGTTTAGAATATCCCAGAACCAAACGATTAAGCTATTGAACCCACCGGAAGAAGGCATGGTGCTCAACACAAGCCTTCCACAAGCGACGGGCCAGTTTGTCCTCCTTGCACTTGAAGATGACGAGACTCTCAGTATGACTGCCATCAATTGGGCGCACTGTAAGGTGGAAGGCCTTGTTCTTGTAGCTCAGTTTGATGATCTTAGGCCAGGAAAATCTGTTGATCCGGAGGCGGCCCCGGTACACAACAATGCCCCCATGGTACACGCCAACACTTACGTCTTCTCCACTCGTACTCTGTCACAACCGAATAAGATTAAAACTAATAAGATATTTCGGACTATTTCAAGAGAAACAACAAAGTCTAATAACCAGAAATTTCCCTGATGGTACGCAAATGATACGCCTAGTTTAGGTTAGCGGAAATACCGTATAGGGCGGTAATATGTTAAAGGCACCCGAGTCTGTTACCGCTACGAGAAGTTATAACAATAGTTAAAAACATATGGACTACTATAGTTAAAGTATTCCCTGCAAAAACACGTATTAATAATACATAATTTCTTTGATTATTATTTATTTAAATTAAATCTATAAACTATAATTCAGAACTCTCTATTATAACAGTATTGTATAATAAGCATAATATATTGCAACACTAACCATACTCTTACCACAATAACAAAATTCCTAAAATCCCAAACTACTGCTTCCTATTATTCTACATCACAATATTTGTATATTGACCAATAACTATTCATAACGTATAATATATACAATAAGTATCTAGTGAATAAAACTTATTAATAATTAGCAAAATAATAATTTGTACTTAAATTTAAATATACGACTACGTTATATACCTAAACAGTAAAGATATAAATGTACCATTCCATAGTTATCTCATAGTAAAACGTAATTCATAAATACTATATACAATTCGTAAATGTGTGTACATACATTATAATACAATGTATAAACAATCAGCTTGCTAGACACTGAGTGTGGTCGTGTTACCTATATAACATAATATCGCTACAGCATCTAAACCGCAATTGGAAAACACGTTTAGTAATTTCAGTAAATTACAATTAATACGTCATGTAGATAATCGGTGTGAAAGCTAGCAGTATTAGAGAAATTGACTACATAATAAGGTTGGTGGTACATATACGAGAAAATTACCTTGCATTTGTGTAAATCAACGCCATACATGGCCAACTTTCTGGCATTGTCCATAAAGCACCTGTCAGCTTCCTCTGGACTCTGACCTCTAGAAAGAAAGAGAGATAGAGAAGGAGACTAAAGGGATCAGTCTAAACCCTATGTTCATACCTGAATCTTAAACATTACTGCAATAAACAATTGTTTTAGTGGGTCATTATACTAATACTGACCTGTATTTTTTCTTATAATGTGCGGATAAAGTAAGACATAGAAATGAATGTTATATATATATAACATATGAAATACGTACTTGTTCAGTTTGTGAAGTTCTCGAATCTTATCGAGCATTTCGTAGTTTTGGAGATGTTGTGGGGAAAAGGGCTGGTCTTTTAAGTAATCGGTACCAATGTGCATGTTAGGGTCGTGATCCCCAGCTTCTGATTGGACAACATAGGCGCCAAGAAGGACATAAGTCGGAAAGGAACAAGGTAATCTAAAACACATAAGAGAAAAGCTAAGTTTTTGTTGACTATAATTAGAATACTTTCATTGACTTAATTAATAAATGATTTACTACAAATGGTCCATTTTATGTGCTAAACGTATGATTCGGATATTTTTATGTCATTAACTAGGAAAGAGAATGTTCTTAAATCTTACTGTCCGCTGACGATGTCTTGTCTAACTTGCAAGGAGATGTAGTAACGAGTTAATTCTTCCTGCAGAGATTCCAGATTAGGGGGATAAAACTTAACCTGAAATTCGAAAACCCATTTGCTCTCTGAAAAATAAAAAACAAGAAATTAAAGGTGGCAAAATGCAATAACATGTACCTGTAAATTATATACAATATTAAGAGAATCCAGTATATTAAATAATACATTGGTAGTTGAAATTTACGCAATAAATGAGTATAAAAAAAATAATCTTCAAGCCTAGGTTTGAAGATTAATTTTTTTCATTACATTTTTAAATTAAATAAAATTCTCAATTAATTAAGCGAACCTTCCAAAGTACCTTTCAAACATACCAAATTAAATTTAGTTAATAAAAGATATATTATTACAAAAATAGTGAAGGATACATCTATAATATTTGCGACTGCAAAACAAAAATATTTATATCGAAAATTCGATTTACACAGCATTGCACCAACATTAACATCAATAAGAATAATTATGTTTAAAGACACAGGATAATTTTTAAAATGAAATAAAAGGAATACAAAATTAAGTAACAAATGAAACAAATGATCTGCCCTGAAATAAATATATATTAATTTCAGGGCAGACAATACTTAAAGGAAGTATTGTACAGAATACAGGAATTATTTTAGCTCGTAATTCGAAGTTCTTAACATCAAAAACAAGATATAGTGTGTCAAAATTCAGGAATAAATCTAAAATTGTGAAATCACCCCATAAAAATACAGCATTTCACGTACATGCTAATAAAAACTTGGTACTTCATACATTTAAACTACAATAGGTAATTCCTGCTCGTATGAAAAGTAGATCTGGTAGGTTTATATTATATAAAGGTAATAAAGTGTATTTGAAAATTCATCCAATCAATACAGTGAATAATGAACTGTTTGAGAGACAAAAACAAATCCAAGCGAATTGGATTTTGTTGAGACAAAAAATATTTTGAATACTCCTATTCCCCTTTACAATATTTTATAAGTAATAGGCAACAGATCACAGAACTATCGTATACAATTTTATTATGTATATAATATGAAGATATCTACGAAAAGGAATACCACAAGATATACATGTCTTTGCGGCAATGACATGTAAAGTATACCCAAACATTCCTGCTTGCTTAATACATGCAGGCATAACAGTTGTAAAAAGCATTATGCTGTATAAGTTATATAAGAAGGATGTATGCAGATGTATTAGTCATGCATGTTTGTCGCAAAACACAAATTCCTTTTAGTACCAGATGCTGTGCCAGTAAAATAGCAAATTGTGCAAACATATCTGTCGAAAGGACAAACTGTACCTATATAATACAAAGCTATGTTACTAATACTTAAATAGACCAAAGTATTTGTAAATAATTGAAATGCTCTATTATTATATAAATACTTTATTAATTGATCGGTTAAAATATTACGTCGTTAATCATGGCCTTAAAAGGTTATTAAAGTAATAAATTAAATAAACATTTCACATATAAACAAATGTTACACACGTTGAAATAGTAGTAGAAAAATAATTCAAAATTTTAGTATATTAAGTTGACGGTAGGAAGGTAAGACGTACATCTATGGTATATACTAAGCTAGAACATACTACAGGGAGAATCCTAGCAAACATTCAATTTAGTAACAACTCACAATTTAAAAAAATAGTACAGACATTACAATAATTAAACAAGTGCTGCGAAATAATGATAATAAAATATGTCATTAAAACAGTCTATAAGTTCTTAAGTGTTATCCATTTATGTCAGAAAATATGCCACTCATATTTACATTTTACAACATAGAATAGAGTAATTAATACAGTATTGTGTAAATAAAAAAGACATTAAGACAGATCTATTATTGCATAATCAATCACTATAAATCTATAACAATAAAGGAATCCATATTCAACTTGCATACTTAGACGGAGGAAAAATGTCCTATTTGTTAAACAGAATGAATGCTATAAGAGTTTATATAGAGTAGTAGGGGAAGAAGAAAAATCGATTGCACGGCAGGAAGGTAAGACGTACTAAGCTAGAGTATACTACAGGGAGAAACCTAACAAAAATTCAAAGTACATGTTATAAAGATTGCATTGAACGATAATACACAATACGTATAAATGCGCATATAATATTAGACAGGAAGAATATTGTTAAGCCTTATGAGGAATATAGAGCACCCTGTCTAGTTTAGCTGAACCAAACTATACGGGTGGGGTGTCTATCCATTTCCTTCACAATCTAAAAGTATATAATCAATATCGCTAGTATAGAATAGTACGTGAGTAAAGATTAGATTTCCCAATACATGATTTAAGACAGCTCTTTATTAATCTATCTAATAATATTATACAACTATACTTACAGAAAAGAATTTTTAAACTTAGGCAGGAAGGGGAAGACTGACATGCTTTATTATGGATTAGTCAGAAAATCAATCAATCCCTTTAGATAAAATGTTGGCAATTTGAGAAACAGCTTCTAACCGTGGTAAAACATAATAACAACAACAACCAGAAAGAACTCAGTAGTCTTATTTACTGCCAGCCTGTCTGATGCTGACTCATAGGAAGCAGCGAGTCACGAGTGCGCTCATGTAACATAAAGATAACGAACGCCAAGGAACGGATGATGAAACAGTTATAGCAGCAGGAAGAAGGCATACTGGGTAGCTAGTGAAAATGGTGGCGGGGGTTATATATCTAGACTTAATAAAATATACCTGCCACCATTCTGACCGTGAGCATTATTTAACACACATATGCTGTGCAGTAAGTGGTGGCTGCCTTTACCTCAATTGTAGGTTAGCATGAGTTCAAAATTAATCCCCAGAATGTTAAATTGTGATTAAAAACAGAAGGAAGGGGAGAGGTAAAGTAAACAAACTCACTGCCAAGTTGTTTTGAGATCTTCTTGTCGCAAGCAAGCCAAAACTAAAAAAAGATATGTATACAGATAGAATGATATCACCAATAATTTGTTTGTTATTGATCAACATTAACGTGAAAAGTAGAGAATATAATTTTACCCAAACATTTGTAGTGTCTCGGAAGGTGATACCGAAATAATCCATTTCAGTGAGAGCAAGGTGCTCACATACGGCTTCAAAAAGCTGCTGTCCAAACGATGCTTTCTAAAACATTAGAATTAAATAGCTTAACTCAGTAAATAGCTTTTAAACAAATCAAAATAATAAAGTTCATAAATATAAAACCAAAACATATTTGTATATAGTAAACTTTTAAATATTAAAAAGTCTGATGTGAAAGCTTTTAAAGTTGAACGTGTATATTTGAAATATTTTTGTATTCAATACGAAAACCATGAAAATGTCAAAATTAAGATTAAAAAACAATAATTTACAAAGATAAATGGTAGATCGTAATTTAAATTTTAGCATAATATATGTACTTTAAAAAATTAAAGGATAATTTACCTACAAAGAAAATGTTTAGATTATAATTTAAATTTTAGCATAATATGTATATACGTCTACTAAAAAAAACACTTCTATACAGTATTAAAAAAAGACCAAAAATATGAAACACAAAACGAATCAATAATTTGCACTAGTAATATTAGTAGTATGTATACTATTATCCAATATAGTATATATATAATTATTTTAAATACCATTATAAGAAACAGTAAATTTATAGTCTATTAGTTGTATGACAAATTTAAAAAAAACAATGCAAATACAGTAGGAATCCATCGGAGCCCTGATTAAAAAATATTATAAATATTATTAAATTTATACAATATTATTCTACAACACAGAAAAAGTTAGTATTACAAGATCAATAATAAATGGGAATATTTAAGAAAATGGGCATATTACAATTATTATGAAGAAGTGATATTATTTAATAGATATTTTAATCAGACGATATAGTAATATTGGCTAATGTTATATGCTTATGTAATACTTTCTACGAATATCTAGTCATCGAAACAAAATCCTTTCAGACGTATTACGTTAATTTACAGCTATTCTATTTCTGTTCATTATAAAAAAACATTTCACCAACAAAGCTAAATAATAAACTAAATTAAAAGTCATACACGATTTAAAAAGATTAAAATACTATATACAAAATGTTCTTAAATAAAACTAACATTTACAATTGAAACAAATGTCTGAAAACTAAAATTCATAATTTGTAATACACGATTTATATATACATAAATAGTATCAGGGAGAGCAGCATAAGAGCTTGTGACCATATGAGCAGCATAAGTAGCAGTGAAACAAATTACCAATATGTCTATTTAATACTATTAAGTACTTACTTACGGTAACTCATTATATCCATTAGTAAAATAAAATCTCCAATAACTATAATAGAATGCAGTATTCTTTAATAATTTTATTCTCGAATCACAAAGTAAGAGTTATCGTAGGTACTTAATAGTAGTATTAAAAAAACATTTGGTAATCTGTTCGTGTACTTATGCGGCTCACATGTGAATGAAAGGCACCTATGAGGTGTAAGGTTCTCTAGCTCTCTGATACATGCACAGCAACTATAATTAAAGCTTTAGAAATAAAAACAATACAAAAAATATTAAGCCAATAAACTTTTTTAGAAATAATGATGGATTATCTGTCATAATTTTAACTCTAAAATCATCCAACTTGTATATGTTAAAATTGTCAATTATAAATTTACTACTTTCAATGTTCAGGTAATCTTCGAGTATAACTGTAATACTATGGAAAATGAATAATGATGATTACCATGGTCAAAAAAAGATTTCAAATCCTAAATAAAATAAGTGGATATTAGTATTGTATTGATTTGAACCAGGTCATAAAGCTTTCACAACTTTCTAGGAAGCATGATCATAACTTACATCGATAGTGAAGACTTCTTCTGTCCCATCGAGCATAACTACCAGACACTCCATCGTCTTCCCCGATGGCTTAAAATCAAGTGAGGCCTCAGATCGATTAAGCGTACGCAGAGTCCCGCTGTCATAAGCAGAAGAGCCGCCTGCTGCCATACCCCCTCTCAGAGTGCCCACAGAGGGGTGATGGGGCGGACCCCGACGGAGACTCATGTAGTACTCCTTCTTGGGGAGAGTGTCGGTGATTTCGATCGTGCCATCCTCGTGGAAGACACGATGCGTCTGTTCCAAATGAGCCAGGTTTATCGAGTCAGCGGTTGTGTCACCTTCAGAATTGTAGCCACCACGGTCGGCGTAACTGCCGCTATTGTTGGGGTCGTCCTGTGCGCGAGAAAAAGTTTACTGTTATCACACAAACTTACTTACTCGTCAAATTTAAATCTAAATTCTAGAATAATATTTTTTAAATGCTCCAGCCGAATATTTACAAAACACGTAATAAGACGAATACACCTCCGAATTCCCACAGCGTTGTGACCTATATGACAGACAAGGCGTGATTCTTTTAAGACTTTGCAAGAAGCGATAATACTTTAATGTTAAAACGGTATTACCCCGATAAAATACGCAGAAAAACTCTCCCAACCAATAATAAGTCGTGGTTGACAAAATGACATCCACATTACACAGAAACCTCTCGAGAACAAATTCTAAAGGTGCGTAGTCTATAATAAAGTGAATAATTCTATGAACTATATTGACGATTGGCTAACAAACCTATCTACTGATTAAAAGAAGTCTATCCTAGAACGGTGTCAGGACGTTTGTTTTTATATAAATTTTAATTGTATTAATACTACTATTTAAAAAATAAGTAAGTCTACCAATTTTTTTGTAAAAGGGTAAAAATACAAAAATTTAGTTTTTTTCGTAAATGGAAAAAATAAAGCCTTAACATTTAAAAAAGTAATAATCGGAAACAAAAACACAGCAAATGATTATATGCTTTAAGGGGTATCTGATAATATACAAATTAATTAATTATTTCCTTTATAAAACAACAATACAGAGTTCTAAAAAGTAATAAAAATCGAAAAAGCTAAAAACAGTACGAAACGACACTAGGTAAAATATACATATATGAAAATATTTTGATTGTTATAAATATTGAATACAAATAAGTTCATTAATAGAGGGTATAGAAGTATTCAAGTATTATATCTAATTAGTGTAAAATGAAGTCGAATAAAGCATTCAATAAATAGCAGAAATAAACAACTTTTTTTAATTTTAGAAAAAACAATTTTCCTAATGATTAAAGAGCAACAACGTAACATTTACTTAATAATCTTCTATAATTATATTTTAAGTGGTCTCTCACTACACTATTGCTTTGTGTATTTATTTTTCCGATTATTAACAGTTGTATCATCTTATTGGTCAATATTATTAACGTAGATACTACAAGAACTTACATGTATACCCAAGTCAATACCAAAAATGTGGAACGCCAAGTATTAAAAAACTGGTTTAACATTTAATTTTTATTATAAACAAACACTTAGGGTCATGGTTTATTATGTAGATAGTTCAGTAAATATTATTTAAAAATCTGTTAAAATCTGCAGCAAAGTGCCAATAACTCTGCATTAGGAATAAACAATGATCCTTCAGTCAGTAATACTTAAAGTTTCCCTTCTTTGGTTTTGCGTATACTTAAATTTAAATATATTAATGTAGTCTAAATATATATTATCATCTATAACAAATGAAACAATATTAAATACTATATCGACAGGTTGATATTATTGGCGATTGTGGAGTTCTTGGCCGTAATTTTTTTTTTCAGAAAATAAATAAAA
>JAYRBW010049670.1:0-11244 GCA_036023295.1 Invenusta paracnida
GTTTATCGATCATTGATTATTCCCAAGAAAAATTATCTAATCTTATCATTGATTATTCCCAAGAAAATATGTTTATCTGTCATTGATTATTCCCAAGAAAAATTATCTAATCTTATCATTGATTAACTAACTATAAGATATAGACGAAACATCATGTAGCATATCTACAATCATTAACAACACATTACCATATCGTAACATTATCAGCACATTTACGCTATCTGAAATGGGAACATTATTTTAACTTCGTCTAATTATATTAGTAATTAAAAAATCGATATTATTGACTAGTGCTAGATTCTTGAATTATCCGATTAGCATAATTTGATTGGCTAACTGACAACTCTTTCTGCCAATCAGACAGTGACTACGAGACCGACTCGGAACTAACTGGAGGTGGCCAGTGGTTGTCTGGTTCTATGAACAATACAGGGCAGCAGCAAAAGAAGAAGAAACGAAGCTTATTTCAGGTGGCGCGGGATCATATCCAGCGCACCAAGAAACGCCGAGAGCTCCGCAAGTTGGACGAAATGGTTAAGAAGTCAGCGCAGGAGTATCTCGATGGTCAGCATCATCATCAGCATCATATTAATGAGTTGGTGGAAGCGGATTCTGGAACTTGTCATATCTCAAAGCGCGGTTCTCGAACATCGTCAATTTACAAGTTACAATCTGGAGGGGTTGATGAAGATGATGGAACGACAGAATCATCACCTGGCTCTACCGGGCATTCTACTCCGCCGGAAGGATCAGCGATTGTCGGCTTTAGGTGAGTTTTTTTGTGAATGTTCTCGTAATTATGCCCTAATTCGGTTCAAAGCTTTAAATAGTCAATCGTACCCAAATGCCTTAATAATTTAGCCTGAAAATAATGCGTCCTATCTCTAAAAATACGATCCAAAATTAATACAGCCAGTGGTGTATAAAGCATGTCGAAAGCACGAATTAACTATTTCAATATGCTAAATTGTATGGTCCTTCGATTAGCGTAACATTTAAAATGATTCGAGACTTTCCAATGGCTGTGGCATTAAAAAGTCAAAATTTATAATTTTAGTTTCCAAAAATGGTCTCTATAAACAAATCGGAACAAGTCTAAAATCAAAAAAGTGTCTTAAGACAATATCTTGCAATTGCATATCTAGTTTTATTCTAAACGTTTCATCAAAGCAATTCATTCTTTTTGGAACAAAAAAACTGATTGGAACTTTCAGGTCAAATTAGCTCACCAGATAGAAAGAGAAATGATAAAATCAAAATCAAAAGAAGGGTAACTATATAACAAATAAAAACCTACAAATGGATTATTAAAAAATTATTATTAACACTCGATTCTAAATTACAAAAAACACAAGTTCAATCAATTTACAAGTAGAACTCTCAAAACAATTATAATTAAATATTGTTTCTTTTGTGACAATAATACACTAACCTACTCCCCTCGCGATTTTTGAAGCCTTCACAAATGTTTTGTTAGGTAAAGGAGAAGAAATAGTATAACTGCAATACGCAAGAGTAAAACTTCCTAGAAGAAACAAGAAAACCAGCATAGAGCACTAAAACCTAAAATGATGAAATTCCACCGAGTTCCACTTTATAAAACTTGAAGAGTGGATCGATAAAGAAATCATCACCATTTGCTTTTTATCCTAACATTTTTTATGATACCTGCGGTGGGAAAAATTCTAAAATCGCTTCATGCATAACGCCAATCAAAACAACACCATATTTAGCACATTACAGATGGTTTATTCTTGCTTTCTTTATGCTTTTATTTGATTTACCACTTGTACCTTTTTTTGTGTGTATTATTTTAATATTAGAATATACAGTAGATTTGCACTTTCGAAACCTATATTTTTCATTGTAATATTTACTATATTTAGGAATACGAAAATTCCGCTTTTTATTGTACTTGTCATCTGTTATTTTTCCTGTGCTACATATATTAACCCTTGTTGAAAGCTCTCACTTATTGTAAGTAATACATGAAAAAATATAAATTGAAAAGTGAAGCAGAAATATTTCAAAATATCAATAATTATAGACCTTGTGATAACAGAATACCATTTTGCACTAATCATTTTTGATAAATATCAATTAATTTCATATATTATAGTTTTAAGCTCGCGTCAGTATTTTTGTCAAGCGGGCAAATACGATTGCATTTATTTAAATTGTGTTAACTTGGTCATGCTGTAACGCCATCAATACATTCATGTAGAATAGTCGTATAATCATTCGATTGAGACTTAATTCAGTATGTTTTAGAAATTTTAGTAAGTTCTTAAAAATCAAGAGAGACAGATAGTTTATTATGAATTATTCCATTTATTTAAAGCATACATTCTCTCGTATTGTCCTCCACCCAGGAATCAGCTTTCTTTAGATCGGAAACCGAGGACACGCCAGTCGAAAAAGTATGTCTTCGCCGTCCACTCTTTGACTAGACAAAAACAAAGACAACAACAAAGTGTACAGAAAGCCAAGTCGCCCACCGGACCCTCCATTCTCCAAAAACTCTTTCCCAAACTGATGTCGGGGACATCGGCAGTACCAGCTCCCCCTACGCCACCGATTCAGGTGGAAACACAAGCGGCGGTTGGACGAAAGATGTCTATAGAAGCAGTCAAAGAGGTGAAAAGTATTACAAAGTATAAAAGAAAAGGTATAGTTCCAAGTTATGACGTTAATGTCCGGCACTTTGACTAGGTTATTAGAATAGATTAATCAAAACACTCGATTCTAAATTACAAAAAAACACAAGTTCAATCAATTTACAAGTAGAACTCTCAAAACAATTATAATTAAATATTGTTTCTTTTGTGACAATAATAAACTAACCTACTCCCCTCGCGATATTTGAAGCCCTCACAAATGTTTTGTTAAAATAGTAGTATCGATTGTATATAATTATGTAAGTTATGAAGCTCTTCTTTCCTCGAATTTCAATTTCTTCACACAGAATTTCTGACAAAAACAAGAATAGTACAATTGGAGTATTCATAAGTCCCGACCACTTCTGAGCTCTCTTCATATTATCGTTATATACAATTTATTAACTAATAATTAAAAAATATACACTGTATATTAATATATATGGGTAAATTCATTTTAATATCCTACTTTTGTGGAAATTTATCAAGTATAAAATTTAAACATAATTTTTTTCAATATTTAACGCTTTAAATAAACGATTTTTAATGTAGTCGCTCCACACCATATCAACCTTAGTAGTAAACATGGTGTATTTCTTTGTCAGTCATATCTCTCCCTCACATGTAACCTCTACAAATAATTGTATAATTTAACAAAAGTAGTACTCGATGGTGCATCCTCTAGTCCCTACGAACTGCAATAATTCCCTCCCCCCCTTCTCAACTTATTAATTGTAGGAGCGGAGTAAACTGGTGGCAGAATGGCTGAACATAATAGCGAGTGAACTGATGGGCCGTAAAGTCGACCAGAAGGAGAAAGACCAACTCCAAGAACGCCTCCGTGAACTCGATCCTACTTCAGTCTCCACGGACGACATCAGGGGTCGTGTCAGCTCTCCTACTCCCCCTTCCTCCTCTGACTTCCATTTGCGCAGTGCCTTCAAGGCAAGTCACCGACGATTCCGAACCTGTCAGTTGGAGGAGGACTTTCTCCTTGAGCTGAGTCGGGTAATCACCTACGCGCAGTTTGTGGCCACGGTAACCCCTCTGTTGGGAGATGGCCTGGGTTGGCGACAGATCTCCATGCTCTATTACCTCACGAAGAAGGCGGTGCGTGTGGTGGATATGGAAGTGACTGGTGCAGGAGAACAGGTCGAGTCAATCAAGCGATACACGCTAAGTTACTTTACTGCTAACTACTCAGAGTGGGTTATGCAGCGTGGAGGTTGGGTGAGTACACTCAGTTTGCTATACCTATCTGGGATGATATTAAGTCTTAGCAGTGATAGTAATACTACATCACTCTTTACTATCTTACTCCAACAGTACACCAGATTAATAATTCTTGTGTTAAATGAAATTATACATGAATATTATAATAACACATAATTTAATAAGACTTTTATCATTTAAATGATTTATACGTATATTATAGTACTATGCGTCAAAAATTTAAGTAAAAATTGAATATCATCATAATTAATAATACGATATTCTGTGTATTCTAATAGATAATTGGAATTGTTAATCAACAATAAAACAACTGGCGCATAGTGATTAATAGTCAAGAGGTGCATTTATCGGGTTATTTATCTGTAATTATATATTTTGCTCAGAATAAATATGTGTTATATATTTATAGTATATATATACTATATTTGTTCAAAATAAATTGTTCGTATTTATTTTTAGCACGTTATCTAATATGCCATTTAACTGCGTATTACATACCAGCTATAGTTCATTAAAATTTATATATTCGATTAGTCATTATGCAGCTAAATTTATAGTTGAATGATTAACCAAAAATATATTTATAACTATTTGTACCTTTTTAATGATATACGTACTCTCTGTATAATAACATTTCGAATATATATTTATTAATACTATAATTTTTAAAGTTCTAATTAAATTAAATTATTTCATGGTGATTTTACTCTATAATTCATTCTTAACTCTTAACAAAATTTAAAATAAACTAGTTGAGCTTTAATCACTATGTTATTTCTGTTAACTAAACTGATTTTTAAAACGTCATATTATGTAATAGATTCAAATTAACAATTCAACAATTACGGTAAATTGTGACTGAATTGATTTTCTAATGTAAAATTGCCATCTAACTTTGTTCAACGTTTTTATTCGCTTATAACACTGTCTAAAAATAACAATTGGTTATTCCAATTTAGTAATTATGCGAGAGGTCATATTATGATTAAGTAATTTACGACATTATGGTGGGACATCAAGCACGACATTGTTCAATGAAAGAAAGAAATTTACTCACTTAACTCTGTGTCATGTCTAATTGTTCCAATTATTTACATTTCATTAAACATCTATTGTCATTGAGGTGGAAGTAATTGTTTTTATTCTGATTTATTTTAGTATTAATTTAATTGTGTTTATATCATTTTTGTTTATTTTTGTTTCAGAAAGCAGTTGTGGAAGACAGTGATGATTCAGATGTGGATTAATCGTAACCAACATCATACCGAATTATATATCCGGAAGCTCAATTCATAATATTATCCAGTATTACACATACTACATACCATGTGTACAGTAGTACAATATACTTAGTTAATTTGATATATTATTTGCCCCGTATTCTAGGTCAAATTGTCAAGAATGTTGTCAAATATCTCATTAAGGCTGTGCTACCAATTTACGTATCATCAGTTACTTTTATGGAGGCACTTATGACTTTTTAAACCTTGAAAATGTTATGTATTTACCCCCCACCCCTTACCCTCATATTTAGATAATTATTTAGAAAATAAAGAAAATATTTCTTAAGCTTCTTATACATATAATCTAACAAAAAATACAAGGTAAAATAATTTCGACACTTTTAAATCAAAATTGTGATCTCGTTTCGAAACCTATTTTATAAAGTTAAATGTGTTAAAGCGTTCTCATTTTGTACATTTGTGTACAGAATTAAAATGCCATTTTTGATATTGATTAGATATACATATTTCACAACATACCTTCATAATAACTTTGTGCCTTAAAGTATACCATTTCAAAATTTCTAATTACACATTTTGCTACTATTTATCTGTAAAATATTAACAAGTTTCCACGAATCTCAAATATTTACATGTCATGACAAAGACTGAAAAATGAGTGTTTTGCGCATTTTCATTTAATCAGCTACAGGATTTAATGCTCAATTTATTCATTATAATTTGCATACAACAGGTGCTTCCACTATGTATTTATTTTAGAATATATTCTTTTTGTATATATTTGTAAATTATGTCCCTATATATACGTATTGTATTAACTCACGTATTACTCAAAACTGACACAGTAACTTCATATTTTTTACGTCCTGACCAAAACGGCTTTTGCCAATTTTTTTAACCTTTACCAATGTCATTGTCCTTTGTTATATTAAAATTAATTTTTACTGAACAAGCCTTTCAGACTAGCCTGTGGTTTCTATTAATTTATTATATAGGATAGTATTGCTGCTTTATTGACATTTTCCTTGTTTTGCCCCTTTATTTCAATTTGATATTATATATATATATTAGTGAGATTTTTATTATCATTAAATGACATGTTTTTGAAATTTATATTAATTGTTTTGAATAAAATGAGTTATTTCTCTTTCTACTTCTTTTAAATGAAAGTTCAATGTAGTCTTGAAATATTTTTTCCACAATACAAGTATTATGCTAACAATCTAGAAAAGAAATCACGGTATATTTCATTAAAGTGTATTAATATGTCATATGAAATCACATTATAATTTGATGCGTGCTTGTTTATGTGAACTGAGATATACCTACCTATAAGACAACTTTTTATCATTTGGTTTCTGCTACTGACTAGGTTCATATCGTTTTCGACAACACTAAGTTATAAAAGTCTACATTCCAATACAAGAAATGTAGGCGAGTCATTTAATCACGTGCTTATGGAATATGACGATTATTTCGTGATGAGGTTAAGGTAATGCGTAATATTTCCAAAAAGGTATGTCCATATTTCAGCATCTGCCATAAGTAGGTTTGGTTTTTAATGAGTATATTTGTTCGCATTTAATATATCAGATATGAAGCGAATGACCGATTTATAATCTCATACAGTTTAACAATAATGACCCACATTACTACTTATAGCTGCTGAAAAGTAGTTCAGCAAAGATTTTACTCAAATTTATAAATGTTATATATTTTGTCTGATTTATTATTTCTATTTGAAGAATATATTTATCAGTTAAATCCTTAATGAGTTCTTTCCATAAGCGTTATAAATTAGGACAAATCCAAAAATTGTTTTCAAAATTATCGGAATGGTGACTTTGAAAGAAAATACAAGCCAAGAACTGGCCGACAGTATCTAAATCGGATGATATATGGAATGATGGTAATAATACAATTATGTCGATT
This sequence comes from Invenusta paracnida, assembly GCA_036023295.1. Lineage (NCBI taxonomy): Eukaryota > Metazoa > Platyhelminthes > Proseriata > Coelogynoporidae > Invenusta > Invenusta paracnida. Next base: position 7,067 of record JAYRBW010049670.1, read on the forward strand.
GACGGGAAAACTCATAAAAAATTTAAATACAAGTATCCAGCATAATAACAAATACCTCGACCAATACGCTTTCGGACCAACAGGCTCAACAATACTAATTCAATCATAGCCATTATTAAAGAGTTCACTAAATGCCTTGAAAATAACAACAACATCCGCGGCACTGTTCCTCTACCTTCCCGATTGGTGTGCCGTGTTACCCGCCGACAGATACCACCCTCGATGGACACTGGACGGGGACGAAAGAGGACAACTACAACGGACGAAAGTCCAACTACTTCCGACCAACAACCGGAACTCCGCGCCGGGTTTTTGACTAGCCGGAGTAGAGCGCCAGCTAACTACTTCCGGCTCATCCTTCTCAGAGCTGGAGACATAGAGTCAAACCCTGGACCAAACAACATCGATGCGACCAAGTGCGAGAACTGCAAATCTCTGTTCCACAATATAATCCCCCTATCTTGTGGAAATTGCAACAACAGATACCATGCGACATGCATAGGCATTAGCAGATACAAAAGAGAAAACTCCTCTAATCTGAAATGCTACACATGCTCAGGAACCGAAAAACCGAAGACAAACAAAGAGAATAAAGAGGCCCACACTATCAGAGCTAACTGCATAGAGTGCAAGAAAGCAGTCAACCCTAAGGCGTATGCGAAATGCAATACATGTAACGGGCAAGCACATAAAAGCTGTACCAAAATCAACAGTAGAGTGCTCATCAACAAGCTTATCTCGGAAAACAAATGGACATGCGAAGGATGTAAAGCCATCGTAGCCCAGCACAAAAGAGAGAACACTATAGCTATTGACAAAGACAATTTCATTGGTAAAACGATAATAGACAATGAACACAACCGAACGAGAGTAGTCCAATGGAACTGTGACCACCTGCTGGCGAAGATGAGCGAGGTGGAAGCTTTTCTGGAAGACGAGAATATCGACATCGCCCTAATCCAGGAAACCAAACTGAGGGGCAGCGACAAAGTCCCGGAAATGGCCAACTACAACACAGTCCGAAAAGACCGCCTAAGACCAGGAACCGACAACAAATATGCAAGAGGAGGAGGCTTAATCACTATCATTAAGAAAGGAATATCCTACCAAGTCCTCAACACCGAAGAATTCAGAGACCCAGAGGACAAGTTCACAGAACTTCAATGTATCCAGATCCTGGTGAAGAAGGATGAAGTATGGAACATTCTCAACCTCTACGCACCACCTGTGAGCAGCTGTAACAAGGAACAAGACAAAGTGCTTAACACCATCAGGAAACTCCCGACGGGCAAAGAATGGCTGATCCTTGGCGACTTCAATGGACACCACGAACTATGGGACAACATCGCTAGAGAAGACAAAAGAGGAGAAATAACAGCGAACATGATCGAGGACGGCAGAATGATGTTACTCAACGACGGAAACAGTACCAGAGTGGAACGAGGTACCAACAGAAGATCTACACCGGACATATCGATATGCCACGAAGAGGTCCATCTAGAGTACAAGTGGGAAGCAGTGCAGAAACTTAATTCAGATCACCTACCCATAATTATTGAAAGGAACAAGATAACATCGAGAGAAAAACCAAGACACGCGTATGCATGGCAGTGGAAGAAAGCAGAATGGGACAAGTACAAAGAAGCGCTAAGTCTGGAAGCAGAGAAAATCAAAGAAGACACCACAGACAAAGTGAATGAACTGGAAAAGAATATCAGGGAATGTATCCTAAAAACAGCTAAGAAGTGGATAGGTATTAAGAAGATAAGAACTCACAATGTAGCTATACTGGATGAAGAAGTCAAGGCCGAAATAGACAAGAGAGACGACCTCATGAAGGAGGAAGACATAGACTGGGACGTCATATCAACCAAGAATGATAACATCAAAGAGATGATTATTAAGAAGAAGAGAGAAACGTGGATCGAGAAAGTCAGCAAATACAACAACTATGGAAGAATGTGGCAACTTCTCAAACGACTCAAGGGAGACAAACCGAAGAATGACAAAGACACCATAATAGAACATAACGGTAAAGGCTTCACCACTAACAAGAGTAAAGCCACCGCGTTCATGATGCAGTATGCTAAAGTCAGCAAACTAAAAATCTCCAGAAAGGATCATAAAATCAGAAACCTGAACACGAAAGCCTTCAAATCGAATAGGGAGACACAAGAAGAAGACAAGGATATCACCAGGGACGAACTCAGAACGGCCATCCACGAGATAGACGGGAACAAGGCGGCCGGACCTGACTACTTACACCCACGATTCCTGAAACATCTCCCGAACAACATGATGGAAATCATCCTCAAGTTATTCAACGACTCATTCAAGGAAGCTCAAGTGCCACAGAACTGGAGAAGGGGCAAGATCATACCCCTACTGAAGAAGGATAAAGATCCCGGAGCTATCAGCTCCTATAGGCCGGTGTGTCTCACCTCTACGCTGGGAAAGCTCCTTGAGAGAATAATAAACAAGCGCATTATGTACAAACTGGAGAGCCAGAACATCCTCATTAAAGAACAAGCCGGATTCCGACCTAACCGTAGCGCCGAGGACCAACTGCTGAGACTCACCCAGAACATCCAAGACGGGTTCGAGAAGAGAGAGAAGACAGTGCTGGTGCTGCTGGACTACGCGAAGGCGTATGATAAGGTATGGCGGGACGGGCTCATATGGAAGATGCACCAAATTGGTATTGGCCACAAGATCATTAAGTGGGTGCAACAATGGATGGTGAACAGAAAGGCTTGGGTGGAGTTCAACAACACACCGGGAAAGCATAAAACGATGAAACAGGGTCTGCCACAGGGAGCAGTCCTATCACCCACCCTATTCCTTATCTTCATTAACGACGTCACAAGAGACCTGAGCAACGAGGTCAACATCAGCCTGTTCGCAGACGACATCGCGATTTGGAGTAAGGACAAGAACAAAGAACAAGCAGCGAAGAAAGTGCAGATTGCGGTTAATCTAGTGGCGGAATGGAGCAAGAAATGGTACATGTCCCTAGCACCAGAGAAATGCGAAGCCACCATATTCTCAATGGACCCCAAAGACACAGAATATAAACCGAACATCAGTGCCAACAACACGCAATTCATCACCAACAAACACCCCACTTTCCTGGGCATTACTTACGACCAAAAACTTACTTTCGGCATGCATGTCAGCAAAGTGGTCGCGAAAGCCAAAGGAAGAAACAGGATGCTGTCGATGATAGCAGGAACAGACTGGGGGTTTGACAAAGAGCTGATGAGGTCGACATACATTGCCATGGTCCGATCGACACTAGAATACGGAGCAGCAGCATGGTACCCCTGGATCTCTAAGACCGAGGCGGAGAAGATGGAGAGAGTCCAGAACGAGGCCGCAAGAAAGATCACAGGAACTACCAGCACTTCACCATCAGACGCTGTATTACTGGAAGCAGGACTCCCGACGATAAGTGAAAGAAACACTATAACATCTATAACAGCAGTGGAGAAGAGCTTCAGGAGTGACAACTTCAACCCAAGAAAAGAGCTAACTGATAAAGGACCCAGGAAAAGGCTGAAGAAGAAGGAATGGAGGAAACCAGCAACGGAGAAATGGAAGGAGATATTCAAAACAAACGAATGTGAAGAATTCCCGAAACCCATTCCGCCATGGTTGGAGAGAGGAATCATCAGAATTGACACAGAAGGGAAGAAGACGGGCGAGAACAGCAAGGACATCAAGTTGGCGGAAGAGAAGGTAGAACACTATAGGAAGGAGAAAGATATAGTCATCTACACAGATGGGTCAGCCCAGAATGGAAATGAGAAAGGAGGAGCAGCCACAGTCATAGTCGATCAGAAAGGAGACAAGTTTGAAGTCATCCAAACTATCAAGGAAGCAGCAGGCAAGATATGCTCGTCCTACCAAACTGAACTGTACGCCCTCAAAAACGCCATCAGATGGTTGAGAGACAATAGAGATAAGTGGAAGAAGGCCCTGGTGGCGACAGATAGTAGGTCGTCGTTAGAAGCAATCAGATGGATCAACTTCAAAAGTAACAACAATATACTCCAGGAGATTCAGACGCTGCTAGCCGAAGCCAACGATGAAAGAAGAGAAATTGACCTGATCTGGGTGCCTAGTCACTGCGGACTGAAAGGAAACGAATTAGCAGATGAAGCAGCGAATGAAGCGAC
>JAYRBW010049692.1:0-11244 GCA_036023295.1 Invenusta paracnida
AAGAGAAAAATAATTTAGGAATTAATTAATTTAAAAATAATTTCGAAATGCAGTAAAGATATAAAAAGATCAATAAATAGAAACAATTAAAAAAGATCAATAAACAGAAACAATTAAAAAAGATCAATAGCTGCATGTTAGATATTCTATGGTTAAATGTTAATAAGTAGATAATAAATCGAAAAAGAAAGAGAGAAAGATATTTGATTAAAAGATAAAATATACTGTTAGATTTTTATACATTTTTTTTAATAATTATGAACAGCGGTGAATTTTTATATAAACAGACCAAAAAACGTTTAACAATAATGAAGACATTAGTTGAAAGAATGGTTTAAATGAATTTAGACAGACAAAATAATATGTTTAAGAGATTTGTGTTTTATAAAAAATATGAAAATGTTTAATAATATTTAAAGATTGTATTAATTTACAGTAATTGAACATTTGAGGGGGAAATGGTAAAACGAATGGTATTTGATTTGTAGAAAGAAAAGAGGGTTTGAGGCCAGGGGCCTATTTCATCTCTAAGTGGTTAGGTGTAGGTACCTAAACTTTAGGTGGCGTTAGGTAAGATAAGGTGTAAGCACCTTAAAGTAAGGCGTAGGCGCCTTAAGGTACCTACACCTAAAAACTTGTTAAAGATTAAATGGACTTACCTAAAAATAACCAAAATTTAGGTACCTACATCTTAAGGCGGCACAAGATGAAATAGGCCCCAGGTAACAGAGAAATACCTAACTTTATATGCCACAAAGAAATGATACTGTTAAGTTTATAGAGTGAAGGCAATTGTCTATAAAAATATTGTATTATAAAAATTCAAAAATGATTTAAATTATAATTATTGGATATTAAATATGATGCCACTGGAGAAGGAATGTTATGCGAAGAATATCATAAAGGAAGAAACACGAAAAAAGCTTGAGTTCATAGGGAGAAAAGTCAAGAAAGATTGGACTACAATTTGAACATGCAATAGCAAAAATTACATTGTGAAGTGCAAGAAATATGAGATTGTAAACGAAAGGAATTATTAGTGTGGAGGTTAGAAATGGAAGAAATATGAGTAGAAAAATTACATGAGAAGCAATATTTATATGAACAAAGAAAATAACCTTTAAATCAATTATGACTGGAAATAACAACATTCAACTAGAACAGAATGATTTAAATTTCTAAGAAAAAACGTTTATACCCTTGAGAACGACAAGATTTGAAAAGAAAGGAAATGACCGAATAAAAAGAAAATTTATTGCTGCTTCGACGATTAATACAACGGAGAAATTGAGAACAAATTACTGAATAAAAACGTGTTTAGGATTAAATGAAGATGGATATAATAAGTGGTCTGAATATGTTTCTTTAAAATATACCTTTGTGTCTAGTTTGTTTGTAAGGTTAAAATTTGTACTTTTTTAAATAGTAATGCCGAGAAAATTGATTGTGTGAGGATTTACTTCAATTGTCACTTGAATGTTGAGTGAATTTGTTGAATAGAATTTCAAACATATCATCAAAATATCTTTTCCAAACGACGGTTTAAAAGAAAAGGTTTCCAGCGCTTTCGATACCAAAATAAGTGTAGAAAGATATTTGCATAAGATGGAGGAGCAAAGACTTCAACATAGCAGTTTCTTTTGTTTGAAGATAGAAATAATTATAATGTTTATTTGTTTATATTTTTGATACTTTTAAATAGTTTATGCTACTTTAGAGATTTTTAGCTTGATTTCAATTTTATGCATATTGCAAATTGCTTGATAACTTCCTGAATATTAAAATTCAAATGACTACCAAATTATAGAATAACCAAAATATTGTTACACGTTATAAATTTAAAAAGCGGCACAAGGATTTATAAAATACGGTGTTTTTTGTTGAAACTCCCATACGACATTGAAATTAACTAAATCTTAACGTGCAAACTAACTCTAGAAAGTATCGATTTCAATTGGTTACATCTCAGTAACTAAGCGAAGGATGGCCTTGAAACTTGGGAATTGCCTAGAGGTCGCTCTGATATATCTTCCCTAGCAACAGTTAACTAGGTCAAATATTTGCAACTTTTAGAGGATTTTTCTATTTTAAATATAATTAACAAACATATTTCAAACTCAAATTTTCAACATTTCACCTTGAATGACTTCGTTGCTAATGGAGACATGACTCAATGGTCACAACTGTCCCGATAGGTTATGATGGCCTCCAGGCAATCCAAGGGAGAGGCAGTTTACTATACTACTTTCGCCTACTAAATTTTGATCATTGGAACTTGTACTAAATCGCTTCATTAACATAGATATTTTAGTCTAATATATGTACATGAAAATTTATATTTATCTGATATCGGCTGTACTTTAGATGTTGTTGAGTAATCTAGTTTAGATATAAGATATTTAACCAATATTATTACTCAGTATAAAGAACCAGTAGTAAATATAAGCAATTAAATGTCTATGATAAAGTCACGCGCATTAAAGAAATAATTAAGCGATTTTTGAAAACGCATATTTAAAATAGCAAAACCACTTCAATATATATTTCCCTTCATTTGTTTGTTTCTAATCAATGCAAAACATAAATAACATTAACAATAATATTATCGCGCAATAATTATGAGATATTTAATGCCTCAGTATGGAGAAATTTGTTAGTGTATGCGTATATTAATCAAGTTATTTTTAACATTGACAATAAACAAAATTAAAAATCATTTAGATATTGACATACCTATTCTTTATTATATAGATGCAAAATATGCAATTAAATAAACCCTGCAGATAACTATAATACTTTGTTAAAAAATATACCTTTTGCGTCATGCTAGGTTTCAAACTATTGATAATGAAACGTTCTTTCCATAGTTGATACTTTAAATTAGATTGGCTTAACATGACATCAACATAATGTTTAAGACATATTATCTTTACTAAATTATGCTTGAAAATATCAAATTACACAAATGTGAACTTTTCAATTTGCTTTGATATAAACATGTACATAATATCGAGGACAACGCAATTGTTTTAATACATTGAATGTATATTATGCTTTCTATTATTACGTTGTCCGCGCATAATATGTTTTAGAAAAATGCTAAACATGAGATAATTGGAGTTTAAAATAATGCATTGTGTAATAATTAATTAATAATTGTATAATATTACTTGTAGAAAGATGAACTTATCGACTTTTCCCAAACTAAAGTGTCACTAGTTTTAGCGCTATATTCACTATAATTGTGCACCCAAGGGGGTGGCCACGAGACCCCTAAACGTGCCCCTTTGGTGCTTATGTAACTACGCTATATGCAGATAGAAATATATATGCTTACGGTTAATACATACATACATACTTGCTTATGTAACCATATTCGTTAGAATACTTGATTTAAAACAATTACCTTAAAACGAAGTTTTTACGATGACCCTCAATCAAATAATTCTTTTTCGGCAAGTAAAAACTAATTTCCATAATTAAATAATCAAAAGGGTTTCATTGTCAAATCGCTTTCCTCGTTAAAATTGTCAACATACAATAATAAATTCAAGTAAATCCAAGACTCTTTTCATTTTAAGACAACGAGATATAAGGACTCAGTATTCTGAAACTATATTTACAAGCAAAGAAATAAATCACTGAAAAGAGCCCCGAATTCATATTACAGAAGGTCAGGGTAGAACAAATGTTAAACAGTTTATTTTATGCATTAAGGAAGGATAAATTAGTCAAGTCCACCGGCCAAGTTAAAAGCACAAAGACCAACCGATACAAAACAGTGTCCAATAGAAACATGTATAGATGATTATCTTGGAAAGAGAGCAAGACAGAACAGAGATATCAGTAATATGCTATTATTAATGCGGCGATCCAAGTATTTGTATGTATATCACGGATTAGAGTAAATAAATAAAAGGGAATTGATTCTGTCAGGGTATGCATTGTATAAATCAATCGTCATAAATCAATAATTAATTCAATTTGATCTTAGGGAAGCAAGTGAAGTCTAAATGGTAATAAGTGTACAAATCTGAGTAAGCGAGGCTTTATGACATTTTAAAAACAAACACCAGTTTTTGTCCTAGAAAGTTATGATTTGAAAAGTTTCGACAACAGTCCGCTCAGGACATCCAGAGTCCTGAAGCCCGGATGTAGCGACTGCATTTCAGCCACAATATACCCGGCTTCCAGTACAAAACCCGCAGTATTCAAATCTCGCGCACTTTTCTCCAGCCAATCGCTATCGAACTCCTCAAGAAGGCAGCCAATCACACGCGAGTACAGCGGCCCACCAACCAGCTTTGGGAGGAGACGTCGCTCGATGAGCATATGCAGAACGCGGCTGTCGATCTCGGTGGGTTCAAAGCTGTCTGATGAACTAGTCGCCAAGGCGATAATCTCCGGTATCCACCGGGTTGTCTGTTCCACAGGGGAGGCCGCCTCCAAACAGCCTACGGCCAAACTGATCGCCGAGGCGGGCGAGGAAGTCGCGAGGACCGAGAAAGCAACACCAGCAAACTCCTGACTAACTTTGGGACCCGCTCGACTTAGCACGAGGTTGACTTCCCCCCGGAGGAGACAAACCCTAGTCCAAGCACGCCACAATTCAGTGGATACGGTGGCCGGAAAGACGAGGCTGATCGTGAGAATGACATCACCAAGGTTGGCAAGATGCTCGGCGACCTCCCCGCCAATGAGAGCCTGTAGCGACCCGGCTGGGTCCTCGGTAAGTTGGTCAAGTGGGGGAATATCCGCAGTCAGCCGCCAAGTAGACAGGACACGATACGCGTGACTCAAGATCAGGCCGCGCACCTTCTCAGGTTCCAGCCACTTGGAGAGTTGGTTAATCAGAAACTTCCCGAGCTGAACACGAATACTATCGTCCTCGAGTAGACTAGTCAGCGTAGAAACGATGCAACTGTCCTCAAGAACACCCCCAGCTTCGTGGAGACATTCGGCTAGACGAGTCTCCTCGCCACGTTTGGCAATCTGGACGAGCGCATGACAGAACCCCGAGTCCAGAGCCTCCCGGTGGCCCACCGAAATGGCATAGTCCATGGCCTCAGAGAGTGACAGACCCAGTATTAGCATCTCAGCCAGTAGGTCTGTGTAGTACCCAGGACCAGGAAGGCGGCACGCGGCAGCATCGATTACCTCCTGGCCAACACCCAAAGCCGACAATTTGGTCAGTGCACTAGTGAGCACCAGTTCCAAATGCTCACTCAGCTCCTTGAGGCGTGTCTCGGCGGCGGTCCAGGCGGCAGCGTCAGAGATGGAGTCCCCCTTCTGGTGCTTCGTCTGGCCGTCTCTCTGCTGTCGACAGAACTTCAGACAGCGACGCAAGATCTCCAATCGGCCTTCTGTGGTGATCTTGGCAGATCCCTCCCCGAAAACACAGCCCTCCATCAGGGCGACGACATCCTCGGCCGAAAGTCGAGCCAGATAAGCGGCACAGGAGTGGTAGCGATGAACCCACTGCTCCCCGGTAGTCGGAGTGGCTGCATGTGGCTTGTCACCGTGCCAGAAGAGGTGCCGCGCCCAGGCCTGAAACACCATGCTCGAACGGAGCAGGAAGTTGCCGGCCAATTTAGCGAAGACATGCACATTGCCCTCACTAAGATGCGGAACAATGAGTTGGAGGCGCGCGTTGCTGGAGATACTTGTATCCCTGCTAACGAGCTGTTTGTACTCGAGGCTGGGGGCAGACGACTTCAGCTTGCGCAAAGTGGCGAGGTGCGCGCTAACCGCCATTCCCGCTACTTCAACGTCTGCGGCATCAAAGAGACCGAAAAAGAAGATGAGTTTGTTGTAGTTGCAGCCGTCAAGTTCTCCGTAAATCTGCGTCATTCGAAGAAGAAATCGGGCACTGTCGGAACGTACTCGTCTTAGTACAGGGAGGTTTTTCACATTGGCTTCGATTTCTTGAATGGACAGGGAACTCTCGCATACAAGGTATTCCAAAAATGTCATGCATGCTTCCCATTCGTCTAACCGATAACGTCGCACCAGCGTAGAGGCAAATTGGAATTGTTCACTATTCTCAGTCATGCACAAACCTAATATGGTCTCTTCCTTATACGATACATCGCTAATAAATCTTGAGAGATCAACACTATTTGAAATTTCTTTCAGTCGTTTGGCTTGAACAAAATCTTCGAACAACGTTACTCTCTTTTCAAATGCATTAGCTTCCTCCTCCGAATTCAGTTCTTTCAAACAAGACCTCGCGTTTTCAACTAGTAGATCGGGCTTTGTGATAACACTGTCAGATATTTTACCCTTAGTCTTCAAGATAACGCGTAGTGAGCTGGCAGTTAACGCCATCGCATGATTGAACGAGGAGGCGGGAAAAGTTTCCAATACTTGATTAAATGTTTCAAGGTTGTCGAGGTGAACAAGGTAGGCAATGTTAAGAAGACTGTCCGACTTGAAGGATTCGGAAGCTAGCTGGGGTATGAGATGATTCTCGTCTACTTCCATTGGTATACCAAGCTGAATAATCCTTAGGAGATCGTGGGAACGGCTGACATTTGCGTGGACTTTATACAGAGGCAATAAATCCTCTTGAATAGCAGTATCGATGTAGAACACGGGTTGCATTAGGCCAACCGGTGGTTTCAATTGAGAAGCCACTGAAGACTGTTTAACAGATCCGGTAAGCAAAAGACCACTGACGTCAGACAACAATGATTTGGCAGACTTTGCAAGAACACCAGGAAGCGCTGTGGAGGACTTGTCCTGCTGAGCAAGTAGAACATTGGCATCCTCTGTCAACGATTGACTAAGAACCTCCGGTATTTGATCATCCGGACAGTGGGCCACTGCAAAGTGAAGCAATTGAGTGCGTTCTTCGTTCTTGGCACAGTCGGGGTGTTGACCCACTCGAGCGCACTCTGCCCAGCCTCTGTGATGCCCTCTTCTAACCAAAGACCGAGCAGCCGTCACGGCAGTTTTGAGGTCCTTGGCAGACAACGCAGCCTGGACTATTAATCGAAGAGCCTCGCCCTTGCAAGTCACCTCGTTATCGGCGATCTGAAGGGATATTCCAGCCTCCAGAACCGCATCTATATTGCGATACATACTCTTGTTGTGCTCAAGAGCGCTGGCCAGAAGAGCCGAGCGATCGCGATTGGTGCGCAATTCAGCGGGCAGAATAGAGACATGCGCCTGTTCAAGAAACTCCAGTCCGGATATTAGCCGTAGTTCCGCTTCAATCACATCGGACTTTTTCGTTCGAACCAGCTGCAGGCAGTCTTTACTCAGTTTTATGGCAATATCTTGGCTATTTACGGCACTATTGAAATATTCCCGAGCGACCTTAACGATGCAATCGACTGACTCTTGAAAGGTGAGCAAAATGCCGGTGTCGACAGCGCCGGTAGTATTCATAGGTCGCACCTTGCCGTCTAAATCCATGAACTCTCGAGCCAGGATAATCTTGGTTTCATCGCTAGACAGAAGCAAGCCTTCAATAACAATTTTGTTCAGCATTTTGGGGTGTATGGAGGTAAGAACTTCCGATATCGTTGACTGGAGTTCTGTCAACATGCTTCTAATCTTTGCCTTGGTCATGTTGGGAGTCTGTTTAAATTCGCGATGAACTGCCGATACCATTAGTCGACTAACTGTTTCGGGGTCTTCTCTATTGGCGCGAATAAAGGACAGTGACTTGTGCACACCATATTTCTCCAGAGTCTTCAGGGTATTTATTGCCCGGTCAAGAAAGACTAGATGAGTCTCAATCGGAGGATCGACCTTGTTACCACGGGGAACAGCACGAAGAATGCGCTCAGTCACAGAAAGTTGGTCAACGAGTTGGCAGTTGTTGAGCACCTCAACACACAAGGCAGCCATGCTAGCGTCGCTTCTAATCCAGGCGTGAGTCAGGCTTTTGGCGGCCCGATGACCCATAATTTGATCGAGATAAACAAGGCTTTTGTCACTAATATAGAGAAGGTAGTGACGCAGTAGGTCCTCACCCTGGCCCTTCTGTTTCTTGTCAACACTGGTGAGAAAAGGGAGGAGCCAGTTGGAGAGATGCTTGATGAACATTTCTTCCGAGGTGTTGGTCATCATGAGCTTCACCTTGTCCAGATCCGGCATCTGCAGATAGGCCTCCAACGTGAGAGCCACCTTGATCCGACAGTCGTAGACAAGCATATCCAACTGGAGAAGGTCGTGATAGAGGGTCTCCAATCCCTCCACCCCTCGCTCCATCCCGAGCATAATTAGATTGAGGGAGTACTCCGTCTGTCGCGACTGCCTGTCGATCTGTCGAGCGCGCAGTTCGAACCACTCCGAGAGTTGTGCTTGCGTGAGGCGATCAGAGGCAAACTCCTGGCACATAGGCTCGGCCAAGTAAAGTTCCTGGACACTTTCCTCGTCTGACTCGATCGTTTGACACCACTCCCCAGTCTCGCACCAATCCGGCGCCCGGTCCCTCTGCGATGTGAGGGGAATCACCTCAGCCGCGTCCACAACGCGATCCACTAGTTCTGGCAACAACTGGGCATAGCCGCGTGGGTTCTCCGTCTCGGGGATGTTCCAGAGGATGGCCAGTCTGTGGCGATTGAGTCGGTGGGCGTAGCGCGCGAATAGCACCTCCACCGCGTCGTACTGTCCGTCCCGAGCATAGTTAACGGCCGCAGTGAGCGGCGAGATGGCCCGAAACTTGCGAAAGTCCTCGGCCTTGAAGCGATCGGGCGCGCGGTGCCTGCCGCCCAGGATCAACTCGAAGGCCTCGAGTCTGTCGAGGAGGCCCAGAAGGCGTGTACGAATGCGCAGAAGCTCAATCTGCATGAGACTCAGGGCCGACCGGTCCACTCGCCCAAGGACCGTCTCCCGATACTCCCGCTCGCACTGGATCATCAGCTCGCGCTCCTCGTCCTGATTGAGATGAGCTCCGGCCGCCTTGTGCGACACGGCAGAGAGCCACCGAGCCGGGGTAGTTCGCACCAGTCCCTCCTCGCTTGACGCGGTCAGCAGGGCGTCCACATCCGTGACTTCGAGACCAAACTCGAGAAGCGATCGCAGCGAGTCCATGTCATCGGGCACACGCTCGAGGCACTCGTGCAGGATCCAATTGCGCTTGGAGATCTTGGTGAGAAAGTCCTCAATAGCCGCCCGAGTCATGCGCGACTTGTGCCACTGCTTCTGGTACACGACGTCCGTGTCAAGGCCGTACTTAAGCGCCAGCCTTAGGGCCTCGCCGTACTCCTCGTCTTGAATCTTTCGCTGGAAGAGTTCCTCGGGTGTCGTGGCCTTGAAGGCCACCAGGCGGTAGTTCTGCTCCACTAAACGGATCTTCTTCCGCAGTGGCTCGTCGTTGTCAATAGCAAAGAGGCGTCGAGCCCAGTGACGCGCCCATCCTCTCCAGCTTTCCTGGTCCTCTAGTTCCGTGTCCTCTTCCTCGACGGCCCCTCTTGACGCGCTCTCGGTGCGCTTTCGCTTCCGCCTAGACTCGCACTCGAGGATGAAGAAGGTGTCTTCACTGCCAGCCGCCACCGAGGCGAAGGGCTCGAACCACTCCGGGGCATCGGCAGTGCGGGAAGCCCGATCCAAGGCAGCCACCACCGAGAGGCAGCCGTTTTCTCGTAGGATAATGAGGTCCTCGTTGCCCCACCATTCCACCGCGCGTATCTCACTGAAAAATAATTGATTTAATATATAATATCGCTTTATCTCTTCTGAAATGATACTCAAAAATAGTTTTTTGTTCTCACCTTGTTGGCTGTTTTGGAAGGACTCGAGCAGACGAGGGGCCAACAGTGAGCTGTCGCTCGGCAAGCAAGGGGCTCGACAGGGCTTGAAAGGGGTCCTGGCCTGCTGACACAGACCAGAGGAGCTGACCAGCCGGGAAAGTCCACAACGACAGGCCACCACGTCGATGAAGAGCCAACATTCGTCTATTGTCAGGAGCAAGGGACAACTGTACTACACCGTCCGCGGTTGTAGGGTGGCTCGTCGGAAAGAAAAGGGCTGACCAAGGCCGTTGGGCCTGACTAGCTAGGTCGTCCTCTGTCGTTACTGTCGTCTGTAATAAAAAAATATAGAAATTTGAGATGAAAATTACATAATTTATTCAACAATACACCATTTTATACTTATACTACTTAAACAGTAGTATTAATAATAAGAAATAAAAAGTAGCATATCACAAATATCAGTTTTTAATGGACATTTATAATGCAGAACAAGGCACAATTTTCCACATGATAACCAAATATTAACAATATAAAAAACTTTATATTGATGTGTGTACTTGTGTTGTTTATATCAAACATTAATTGGCGAAACAATTGTCGAATAATACAAAGTATACCTTGGTATAGATATATAATTTAGTAGGTAAACATGAATCTTTTAGCGATAACTTCAGTGATATCCTAAAACGGATTAAACTTCTCCATAATGTCACAGAAATATGTGTATTTTCTATGTTTAATTACAAGCTATAAGAATGCCCCTTTGTTAAGCTCTAATTTAAACTCGGATTGTTTAGTTAATCTATTATATTTCTTATGTATATAGCTGATACAAAAATGAGTAGTATATATTTAATGCATGTTTATAATGATATATATAAATTAGAATAAAGTAAAGTATTACGCTGTAATTATGTTATCTCGATATATAAATATATATTTCCTTTTCATATAAAAAAACTTCTTGCAACATTGGGAAATAAAAAAGTTGCAAGTAACAAGAATTTCATAAAAATAAAGTGATTAATAAAATTCATTTAAATTCCATTGGTTATTCGTGAATATCAAACATAGCACTTTGGAAACTTCATGCAAACATACGACAATTTGTTAGAACTTTTTCTATTAAGCAACATACAAAGCTTGTTTCAAGTTGTAATTTTATTCAAAATACAAAAGCTTATTGCAAATTGTGCTTTTGTCAGGCTGTCCACACTGCTGTCATAAAAAAATCGTGTATAATTCGTGGATATATTCGTGGATATAAATATATACCAATTACCAAATTAAATTTATACTATATATATTCATGAACCACGTAGGTATAGGGCTCATACAATATTCATCTAATTAACTGTGCATTAATTTTTGTAACTAAAGCTATAAGTATCGTTATAATGGCACAAATAGCTGATAATTACTGCAAATATTACAAGAATATTGGTTTCACGTAAAAAACACAAAAAATAAATTTAATATTAAAGTTAAAAAATCAAGTGCCAGCTGTTTTAATTATTTCAATTAATGACCAATATTG
>JAYRBW010049703.1:0-11243 GCA_036023295.1 Invenusta paracnida
GGCATGGGTTCAAAATCCCACTGCTGGTCCTCATTTTTCAGTTTTATATCTGGTTTGATAATTGTTATATTAGTAAACATCATTAGTAATTCTTCTTTGTTATGATTTTGATAATATTGTTCCACATGGTCATTTGAATACAATTACTAAGAAATGAATGTGGTATGTGGTGTTAAAAAAATATGACAGGCTTCTAAAAATGCAAGAAAACACTTTTTTTCAATTTTTAATAATCTCTAAAAAAATCTGACATTAAAGAACACAAAAATTAACTTATTTATGTATTGTTATATTACTAAATAACCAAATAAAATCAAAATATTAGTGTTCTCTTTTGTCAGTAAAATTATACAAGATCACCAAATGTCATGAATATGCCCAAAGTGGTAAAAATTGAGAACTTTGAATAACTAGATTTTTTTCTGACATGTAAGAACATTATAATTTTTGGTAATATTGTTGTACAGTGGCATTACAATACAATTACTAAGAAATGAATGTTGCATGTGTTGTCATAAAAATATGTTTGGCTTATGAAATTGTTAAAAAACACACTTTTTAAAAAAATTGCAAATTTTTAATGATCTAAAAAGATCTGACACTTAAGTACACAAAAAGGAACTAATTTATGTATTGATATATTACTGAATAACTTAATAAAACAAAAATATTAGTGTTTTGTCAGTAAAATATTACAAGCTCACCAAATATCATAAATAAGCTGGTCATTGCAAAAATTGAGGAACATTGAATAACTAGATTTTTTTCTGACTTGTAAGAACATGAATTTAAATGTATGATATGATTCATTAATAGTTAATAATGCTAAGAGCAAAATATAAATTTGTTCTTATGTCAGAAAGCAGAAGTAGATGATACAAATTGGTCAAAAATGTTGTCAAGATATTGTACCAAAAATATAATATTTTCAAAATGCCCTCATTTGAAAACCATTAAAAATATGCCCATAATATTTTAGAATTTTTCATTTTGATTCATGTACACCATATTATTAAAATTTGAAGCAAATCAAAGAAAGTGTGCAACACCCCATTTGTTGAATGGTCATGGAATGACCCTGTTTGTTTATCCTCCATATTCACTGAATCATCTGAGTTACCTTATTTATTTTCTTGGAAATTGTCAATATAAAAAAAAGTAGTTTTTTTCATCTTTACCCAATAAAAGACTAAATACATTTTGATTTGTGATTACCATATTTTTTAAATAATATATTTCTGCTTCACATAACCTGTTTAACTAAAACATACTGTAAAAAACGAATGATTTAACAATACTTTAAGATCCATGAGACAGGTCTGAGATGCCTGGAAATGTGTTCTAAGGTGTAGAATCCACAAAATATTCTGTGCAAGCTCGGAATTATAGGCATAAAATGCAGGGAGATTGGTTACCAGAAATTTGATGATGTGCGCCTGTTAATATGCCTGAATGTATAATTTATTGTACTAATATTCTTTGTAAATCATATATTAACACTTCTGACATCATTTTGATTTTAAGTGCTTTATAAATATAAAATAATAATTAATGATTATATTATATTTAGATGAATGAACATGTGGGCAAATAATATTTGTTTTGAAGGAATTTAGAGTAACCCTACAGTTGTAATATTGATTTTTGCTCGTTTTTGAGAATAACTTATTTCAATCTCTTTTAACCTTTTCCCAACGGGCCGATCAACATTTGATACAAAATCGAAGTTAACTCACCCAGCGGGGCGATCAAACTTTGATTGTAACGTTAGAATAGAAATGAATGCATTTCTAAAAATAGCTATAACTAAAATACATGTATAATGATTCATTTAGGCTGCTGGATGAATGTCACCTGTTTTAGTTTCAATATCATTGGGCAGATGACAGTAAAAAAAGGGATCGAAATTCTATTGGCTGGAACAGGCTAAGTGATGAACACTTGCGCTGCTTTAGAATATTTTGATTGGCTAATAAGAATTTGGCAACATCAATGTTATTTTTACGCTAGTTTTGTATACTGATAGATAAGCTACTTATTTTCAAATTCTCCTACGCTTTGCTGACCACTGTTACTTACTAATCGTTTTCTCTCTTTTTATCGACTATATTGTAACTTTTGTGTTACCTTTATTACCTTATTTTGCGTATTAATACCTTATATCTGTATATATACTATAATTAAATGTATTACCTACTACACATATGTAGTTATGTATATTGTTCTATCTATACCTTGGTAATTACGGTATACTGTATATCGGTCTTATCATATTGTAAATAAAATTCTGCTGTTTCTTCTCATTAAATTATGAGTATTTTACTCGTATATTTCACAGTTTCCCCTCCATGATAATATTTGGGGGTGCCAGTTATAAAAATTGAGAAATGTTCCCAGTTTATGAATACCATGCCTGAAGCATTGCTAAAATGTATTATATCATAAGAGACAAAGGGTATAACCACACATTCTTCTTTATGTATTCACACTTTCATAATTTCTTTTTGGTATGCTATGTATAATATTCTCTTCCCTTATAGTTAGCTTATACATCGTTATATTATAGAGGTTACATTATAATTATGTGTGTATAGATATTATGAGAACATGTAATAAAGTACTAACTATATCTATACGGTGCATGGTACCTAAGACCAGAGAGAAGGAAGAGAATAGATGCTCATTGCATCTGTATTGGGTGGCATCTCACTTCGTCTTATTTCATTTTGTTTTCTTTCATTTAAGCTTATTTCCATATATTCCTTTTGTCTTTTATTTTAGGTATAATAATATGGAAAAAGTCAGTATATATCCATTTATTGGTATTATAATAATGGACATGTATGGTGTAAGACTAAATTAGTCATCTACAACATTGTTATTGAAGAAAATGAGACAGAAGGAATAGATTATTATGAGGAAATAATCGTTCTATAGGTGATCATTTCGTTGCCTATATTATAGATTATATATTACAGCTGAAAAATAATTCCAATAAATTATAATAGACTAATCTAAATTCGCACTACAAAACTCAATATTATGACATATTGTCACAATAGTCGATATAAATTACATTACAATATAATATTATCGAATATTCAAGAGTACGAAATATATCTGTAAAATATCTTTTATCAGGGTGTAGGTACAATAAATTATAAAGTACGGTAAATTATATAGAAACTAGACTGTACTATTGATAATTTGTACATAATATGTAATAACGCTATGAAATGAATAATAATTTTGTAGATATAACGAACATTTGGATTATATTGTTATCTATAGTATATAATAATTATAACTTATATATGGTGAACGCGCGCCTAAAAACATCTCAAATAATATAATAAACCTAAACATAATCTACATAAAGGAATGTGCGCTGTATTTATTATTAGCATATTTTGCTTTACATAGATAGTGGTACTTTACCTGTCTGATTGAACACGCCTACTCACAACTATGTACGTATTTATATGAAATTCGCTTGGCGTGTAAATAACAATAGCCAATAAAGAAACACCAACGAACAAACTTTCAACTCAAATTTTATATAGCCGTTGGACAGGCAAACTTTTTTAGATTACAATACCGTCGTTAAAAGGTTAACATCGGTCTCTAGTTACACTAAAACTTGTGGTGTTACCTTTTAAATTGTTGAGTAATTCACTTGACTAAACAATTATTTACTGGTTGAACACCAACAGCGTAAATAACATGATTGATAAGCACAAAATATTAAAATTAAATATGTGTCACGTAATTCAGTATTACGAGAAAAAGAAATAAAAACAAGAAACAGGCCTTTCATGTTACAATAAACCAATATATCTTCCTAAATCGTTCAATACAAATTAAAAATTTATATATATTGTAGATGTAGATATATGCTCAAATTAATTTATGTAATTTTTATATACTGAAAAGTGTAAGTTTCGTACATTCATTTAAATATGTTGACAAAATTAAATCTATTATTCTTTAAAACGAATGCCTTTATTAATATTATTTTGCGATCGAATGTCTTCAGCCCGAGTGTCTCATTATTTTAGTATGTTACTTTGGAGGATAATTAGTTCCATTGTTTTAATATAAAAACAGATTATAACGTTTTCCTATTTCTGATTTAACATTCTTGATTATCTTACGCCCAATAAATTTAATATCATGATTCATTTTAAGGTAGTATTTACTTTACTGGAAGTACTTTAATTCGAGATAATGTCCGAAATAGAAATTAATATCTGAGTTGTTGCCAATTAATTGATCCATTAAATTACAGATCAACTTGATTTGATAAAACGATTGAAAGCCTGTACGAGAATTAAAATCTTGTGGAAAAATATAAATATGCTTCTATTAATATAATAATACATGTTCAAATTAATATATATTTCCCGTATTTCAATATAAATGTTAACGTTATCTAAATTCGTGTCAATTACCGATAACTCCACTCTTGAACTACTTGTTAAAGTAAAGTACCTTAATTTACACTCTTGCCAAAGTGAAACTTTGACAAGCTTGTGCTCTGGACGGTTATAAATTAAATTGTCTTTAAATGAATTTAAAAATTTACGATGATGAAACAATACAATCGTAATAAGAAAGCTCGATGCTTGTGTGCTAAATGGATTATGTTTCTTTAAAAGAGTTTTTGTACTGGAGTTTACAACTTGAACATCCACAATATTATATTTAACAGCATAAATTTTAAATAGTTAACCATTTTAACCGTACCATAACATTAAGCAAATTAAAAGTGTATTTCTAAATTTTAATATGCAACAAACAGTTTTTTAATTTCAAAAATGTCCGATAATTTTAAAATACAAAACTACAGATATATACATTTAAATATATTAAATGCGATGGAAAAGAAAATTAAGAAAAATAGCTCAATTCAGTCGGAAATAACACTATTTCTTTCAAGGAACACTTAAAGGATTACGGAGAACCTCAACTTAGCGAATAAAATGATTTAAACATTATAAGAAATTGGAACACTTGTACAATTTAGGAAATATTGATATATTAAACTCGGAGATACTAATTCTATCGATATCTCAACCGATGTATTCACGTATTTAATCACTAGATAGTATTACATGTATGTTTATATTCAAGTATACCTTTTTATATATTAGTACACAATAACAAACTATATTATGCGATAGAAAGTCAGTATTGTTTATTACAAAGGCCGATATTTGAGCTTAAATGACATGTGTAGCTAAGATATAAATATAATTGGGTGTGCGGTTCAATAATATGTCCAAATTCATATTATAATGGTGTGTTCGGTTCAATAATATGTCCAAATTCATATTATAATCGGGTTTGCGGTTCAATAATATGTTCTGATTCATATTATAATTGGGTGTAAAGTTAAATAATATCTTCTAATTTATATTATAATCGTGTGTGCGGTTTAATAATATGTCCTAAATCATATTATAATCGGGTGACTGGTTCAATAATATGTCCTAATTTATATTATTAATATGTCTGCAGATGTGTATGTTTTAATTTATAATATAATAGGGTGTATGATCATATACACTATAGACTACACTATATACATATAGACTATTTGGTCATGTGGTCGTTATAATATCAATACCTTAGTGTCAAAATAAAGTTTAACTGCTTGTATTATTAGTTGTGCATTTCATTAATATCGACTATTTGACAACTTTAGAGTTCTTCATAGTCATAATATTATGACCGCATATTGAATGTATGTATTGAAAGGTTTTTATTGCTACAACCAATCAAAAAGTAATAATTGTTTTTTTGAATCAATGTTTTATGTATTTATGTAGCTTTTGGGATAAAATTGTTTTAAATAGTTTTATTAAAAATATGTTTTACATCAATATAATTAAAGGTGGATTTTTTCAAACAGATTTTTAGCAATTTTTTGAACAAATTTACGTTTTAATTTTGAAGCTGACACTATTGCTTAACGTTGATTACTACCTCAAATTTTAATCTAAAAATAATCAAATATAACATAAATTAACTATATATATTTTAAAATTATATTTCCATTAAAATATAGGGGGGGGGGGGGGGTGCAATTCAATAGAAGCGCCAAATTTCCTATAAATTGTGTATTTATAAAAAATGTAAACAATAAATGTATAATTACCATTTAAATACTCGAACATGATTCTAGAATATTGAGAGAACTCTGCCATGTATACAGCATGTTCATAAGTTCCTACCACATTGAAATTAATGAAAATTGTCTGTAAAAACGTGCAAATTTTAAATGGCTGCATCTCCATCACTAAGCAACCGATAACTTAGAAACTTTATGATCCCTTAGAAAAAGGCACAATCTATCGCAGAGTTTTGGTCGTTTTGGTCATTTCGTCATCAATCACCCTTAACAACCATGTTACTCAATGTAAAATATTGTAATTTAAACATGTCCGGCTTGTTTATTAAAAGAGCCGATATTTGAGATTATATGACATGCTGAGATGAAATATGTCAAAACGGATGCAATGTCTACGATAGTCCGTGATGGTCTCAAGACATAATTATCAAGGTCATCAGTCAAGGTTATCGTTTGCTTAGTTACCAAGATATGATGAATAAAAATATACGCTTTCTCTTTCATGTCGAACATTTCTTAAGTTTAATGTCGTTTAGGAAGTTAAAGGCATATTGAAAAGCAAATGAAATACAGTAAAATATATAAACTCACGATATGGATGACTATATCTTGTAAGGTGGCCTGGATTCGTACAATGGCATCGAGTTGTGTATTGGCAAACTGGTTTAGAATCACTGACAGGATTAACAGGAATGACAGGTTCACAAGTCATTGCAGGCTTCTCACCATCGATAGTTCCATTTGTTTGGAGACAATTTTGTGGAAATATAGTAGCATCGTTTTCTGCAGAAGACATCGTTACTGTTCTACTGTCCAAAGCTTCATTGACCTCATTGTTCTGAAATGATTGTAGTATGCTCAATTGTTGTTTTACTGTGTCTATTTCGTTGAAATCACAGTCGTCAGAAATTAACCAATACGGTATTGTAAAATGTTGTGGATCCTTCGAGTAGATAGGCAGGAGAATGTCAACTAAACAAAATAAAGAAGAATTTACGTTTAAGAACAAATCGCTTTTAATGATTAAATAAAATAATATATATACATACATAATATTATGCATAATACAAATATAATTTTTCATGTATACATACTTAAGTCGTAATTAATAAGTTGTCGTATTTAGTTCTGACTTAGAGCTGATTTAAATATCTAAGCTATATTGCTGTCTTTCTTCTTAGCTGGGCATCTAAAAGTTTGCAATATTCAAGAACAAGTGCAAGTCAACAAATGTCTAAAAAATTTGATATCTGTGTTCGGCAGTAGAAAACATGCTTTAAATCAGGAAATGATAAAAGAACACACTAGGTGTCGAGTATTTCCAAATTTTAATTTATATTTGAGAAAGATTGTTCGCAAAAGCGGAGTGTGTCCAGATTATATTTTTCTATTTTCTATTTTTTATATCTAATAATACAACTAATTATTCATCCTTAACAATAGGTAAACATTCGATTAAAGCAAAGCTACTATTTTTTGTGAAATGTATAACATCCAGACATTATTATATATAAAAACTGATGATTTTAAGTTTTAAATGTATCTTTAAATAATCATAATTGATGCCAAAATATGTAAATATTAAAAAAAACCATCAGCGCCAATAAATAAAAATTAATATGATTGAATTTTCGAAAATGAATTTGAATTACTTTAATATTTTAGACATAATATATTTTTAACCAATTTAGATAATTTATATAATTTTTATATATGACGAAACATTTGTATATAATGTTCCAAATGTGCAATCATTCCAATTTACCAAACTAATGATATGTCAATTGAGACATATTAAACAGAACAGAGGCAAAGAGAAATTAACAAATTATTAATAAGATTTTGTCGGGAATAAAAAACTAATATTTTCTAAAAATCTGTTTAAACGAACTACTGCTAAAAAAACTCAAGTTACCGAAAATATATCTCTTTGGACAAGATAATAAATTGAAGGTACATAAAATATTTATATATAATAATTCGGATAATAACAATCAATATATAAACTGATATATTCAGGTATTAATCAGCAACAGATAATTATACAAGTATGGACATGAACGTATACCTTTTTATGCATTAGTAAAGAATAAAAAGAAATATAATTCGAGAGAAAGTTAAAACTCGAAACTTGCGGAAATTTTCAATAAATTGTGTATTTAAAAAATGAAATCTAAACAATAAATATGTATTACTATTTAAATACTCGAACATGACACTAGAATATTAAGAGAACACTGTCATGTATGCAGCATATTCATAAGTTCCTACCATATCGAAAGTAATGAAAATTGTCTCTAAAAACATGGGCACGTTTTAAATGGCTGTATCTCCATCACTAAGCAACCGATAACTTAGAAACTTTATAATCCCTTCTAGAAACTCTCACAACTTATTGCAGAGTTTTGGTCGTTTTGTTTAAACACTCTTAACAACATTGTTATTCAATGTAAGATATTGCGATTTAAAAATGCTATACTTGTTTATTAAAAAGGCCAATATTTGAGATTATATGACATGTGTTGCTTAAGTAAAATATGTATTTGGTTTCAATAGAGAATAAATAATATGCATATATAAATAAGGACTCGACAAACATTATTATGACCCGCCCAATGATTGACACAATACAACAGCGCTAACAGTTTACAACAACCAGGAATACGTTGCGAGTCTCGAACCATCGACCTACGGATTGTAGGCTCATAACCAACTCATCTATGCTCTCCTTTACATTGTAGTTATCGGCAAGCCTTTTTATACTGTTGAGTGTACATATCATTAGCACTGTTTTATAAATTGAATACTTTTTGCGATTATTCAAGTAATATTTCAGGAACCAGTCGCAATCATTTATTAGAAGTATATATATCTTTCAGAAATCAAATGGTTAAACAATGCATACTTGTGGTCCCCATAACAAGCTAAATATATATAACTTACTGAACCAATAAATAATTAATTACTAGGTGAACGTTTATCTGGCAACAGTAAAACTATAATACAAACACTTTGTTCAACTTATACACAAATTTAAATATTATTGACACGTAGCTTAATGTGTACATGTATACTGTTTTTTTTTTTCAAAAATGTGTTAAATAAAATATTTATTTTATGATGTATACATCTAACATTATTAATAATACATCGACATATGATCCATAACACGTATTCTCCGTATTCTTTTTTAAAAATATATATCTATAAATACGATACTTGCTCTGATAATAATCTCTTCCATTTTGAAGTCAAAAGCGTTAGAATCGGATATATTAATGCATTTATTTTAATTAAAAGCTCTTTTCTGTGCATACGCAGATCAGTTTTAAAAAATAGGTTGTTCAAGTTAATTTTAAATAAGCGATCGATAACAACAGTTTTAGGCAAAAGATAAATCTAAATTGGACAGGCATATTTTCTACGAATGTATAAACAAGATGCATTTAAATATCCATTTTAGATATGATGTCCCGTTTTGAAAGTTTAAAACAAATACGAAAGTCTAATTTAGACTGGAAAACAGATAATATGTAGAGCATATAAAACAGTCGAAATTTGATTGCTCGACGTATAACATTCATAGCTATTATAATGTTATTAATGTTTGGAAATTGTTTTCATATTTAAAAAGTCCGATGAACTATGAACAGATTACATACATTTATGGTACTCTTTTTAAAACTGTAAATAAATGCATTTAGGCAACAATTCTTAGTTATAATTAATAAATCCCCCAATTATAAAAGCAATAATACAATAACCGATACTATTAGTTAGGCATGCATTTTTACATCGTTTTACGTGGCCCCTATACACTAAATATAATCCGTAAAATTGCACAGTCTGTATTGGAGTCAAGTAATGTATGGTTATTTTTCTGGATTAAGAAATGAGTCAATGAGTCAATGTACGGTGTGTAGGTAATCATCTTTAGTAGCACTGACTTATTAATCATATTGAAATATACCAGTACTAATGCATGACAAGGTGCGTTAAAATGAGCACAGGCATATGTATATACTCGTATAGATATATTTATATAGGTATGCATGAGTAGACACACTTATCAATCATTTATGTGAGTATCCAATATTGTAAAGTGTATGATATTATACTCATATTGATTAGAATTGCTTCAACAATAGAGAGTTTTGACCTCTGCACGGTCTAGTGAATTTTAAAGTGTATTTTATTGAATATTACATAAGAAAGTAGGTACTGCGAGTGAAGAAAACTATTTTGAAATGACATCTGTCAACAAAGTATGTCACAGATAGATAAATTAAATTGCACACTTTACGATATGTTTTTTGTCACGAGCTATAAAAGGTAAACACGTAATACTAAATGTGGAACACCTAGTCAATACAACTCTTCGATACAAATAATTTGGCGTCCGTGTCTATGAGTAGATATCCTTATTTTAAAGTGATAATGTATTACTATA
Organism: Invenusta paracnida; assembly: GCA_036023295.1. Lineage (NCBI taxonomy): Eukaryota > Metazoa > Platyhelminthes > Proseriata > Coelogynoporidae > Invenusta > Invenusta paracnida. The sequence goes on from JAYRBW010049703.1 coordinate 10,584, forward strand.
CATTAGCATCTACATATATTTAAACTTGTGTTGCTACCTTTTAAATATTTGAGTAATCCCACTTGACTAAACAATTAATTGAAGGATGAAAACCATCAGCGTAAATAACATGATTGAAAAACAAGAAATGAGCAGAGACACAAAATATTAAAATTCAATATGTGTCACATAATTCAGTATTACCGGAAAGTGATATAGAAACAGGCCTTTCATGTTGCAATAATGAATAATAAAAATCAGTATTCAAGTCAATGAAGGACCAATATATCTTCCTAAAACGTTAACTACGAATTAAAAAAAGATATTGTAGATGTAGATATTTGCTCAAATGAATTTAAATATTTGTGATGCTTATAACTCTATAACAAGTATATAATAGCAAACATTGTTAAAAAAGGTGCCTCCCTTATTTAAGGTAACATACTACTTTATTCCTATGAAAAGTGTTGAGTAGTATATTATTAATAAAATCCATTTTCAATAACATTTAAATAAGTCATTCAATCAATACGAAAATAGTTAAAATAGTTATATTTAATAACACGTGCTATATAGTAGTAATAATATAGTCATATAAAACCACAAATGTTTGGTCCACACTATAATGACCAAAAATATAAGATTGTAAAGAAGGCTCACTCTTTTGATTCAAGCGGAAAA
>JAYRBW010049714.1:0-11243 GCA_036023295.1 Invenusta paracnida
CGTAAAGTTCTTGTGAGTCAAACTGTACAAAACCATGGGTATTTATTATAACAAACGCTGTCAGACTGGTGACCTTGATATAATCGCTGTTAGACCGACTTGACAGCGTTAAGCGCTATAAAAGCGGCTTTTTCTCCGCTAGAAAACAGTCTCACGCGCTTGGCACAATCCTCGTCAGTTGAGACTGCAACATCTAACTTTTTCCAAGTGTTGCATTTTTGTATTCACAATCGATCTCGATCATTCTCACGCGGAAGTTGGGCTGAACTGAAGTAAAAATTCAAGTTTTTTAAATAATTTTTTTATTATATACATATCAGTCATCGATAAAAATAAATTTTAAATCAATGAATTATAAATATAAATAAATAATAATGTTACTCAAGTCACAGTCCAGTCACCGACAGAGTTCCAATAGTTGAATTATGCTTTTTTGACTTTGTACTCAATAACATTAAATCATGTATATATTTGATAGACATAATGTTTCCTCTATACTCTTAATGTATATACTTATAGAGTATAATAACTTACTATTGGCATTAAGTAATTTCTAGTCAATGTGATTATATACATAGTTGATTACAACTACAAGAAATACTATAGAGTATACAAGTCCATAGTTAGCTTAAAAAAAAGAAAAGGGCAGTCTTACAAAAAGGTCACTTTCCATTTTTATAAATACTTATAGGTATAGTATTATTATTTATCCTAAAAAGGCATTATCTAGAAAATGGATAGAAAATCTTTATAGAAAATGGATACTTTATTTTTATTCCAGGGTGGCAATTGCCTCTCTTCCCCTCCTCCCCACACTCCCCACCAGTTACGGCCCTGATATATAAATATAGAAGTTTCAAAATAATATAATTTGTACTTTATTATAATATTATCCTTTCTTGGATACCACAATTTGATTACATTGAGTTATAAATATATGTACCAAGCTGTTCCACTTCCAATATAGTTATAAACCAGCTTAATTAATTTTAAGATATATAACCTGAGTGAAATCACAATATACCAAGTTAGATTAACATAATTTTCCACCTAGAATTAGGTTATTGTTTACTTTTATGAATCAACCAATTAAATACTAGTATCATAATAAGGAATTTAGTTTACATTAATATATATTAATTAATTCCACATGGCTATATAACCTGATAATGCTAGCTTAAATATTAGGCAATCAAATTGTCAATCTACCTTTCTTTTAACCTGTTGATTACAATCAATTTTCTTTTTATCAATAAACTAAAGAATATTTATTTTGCAGACAAAGGGAGAATATTGGATGATTCTAAAAATCATTGGAAAATGAATAAAGTCTAATTGTACCTTTTATTGTTGATTTGAAATATAAAGTTGTCATAAATAATATTACTATTGTAGATAAACACTTAGAGAGTACAAAAATATATCATTTTTTATTTATAAAAGATTAAGTTTGACATAATCTTTTTCAACATTTATTTTCCATCTTCCAGCCATGAAGAATTCTGTCTATAAATAAATCAAATACATCTGCACATAAATTTTTACAACATTACAGGGTTGTAATAAAAGTTTGAAGTTTATATTCCAACTAGAATATATAGCAAGTATAAGAAATTGATATATCTACACTGTAATAATATGTAGTAACTGAAAAACGTTAATTGTACAAAATATATGTTATATTTAAACAAAAATTATTTCAAAATTTTCTTAACTAACAATTAAGATGTGTATAAGGAAAAATACAATTTTATGATGAGGTGGTCAATTCAAAGGAACCATCATTCTAAAAGTGTGATTCCTTTTGAGATAGTATAAGGATTATAAAGATATATGTAGGGATGGGTTCAGAAGTTTTAAAAATGCATTATAATACTTATTTAAAAATAAGATTTTTAAAGTTAATATTTTGAAAATTATAAATTATATATTTTTAAACATTGGCATTACATATAAATATTTTTAGCAACCACTTACAAACTTCAAGCAATAAAACTTGACCTTCAATTCATCCTCTACAAATGTAACTTCTAAAACTTAAAAAATATCCAGAAATATATCATTTAAAAATATTTATTGAAACATATATTTATTTATTTATTGAAATATATTTCATTTACTTAATATGTATTAAAAAATATATAAATATTAACATAATTTTAAATGCATAATTGTAAAGTAAATTAATTGTATACTGTATAAATACAATTAATAACTATTTTAATAGATTATTGTTCATATTAGTAGTACTTTATTACCTGCCTACCTACTAATAATGATTTAGTCATACAATCTCTGTTATACAACATGCATTGATGAACCAGTGTATAAAAATAAGGAATTGTCGCAATTATTAATAAAAACTGAGAGTAGTTGATATTTCTCAATGGAATTAGAGGCAGTTACACATTTTATGGAAATTACATCAATGCATTAATACTAAAAATACCACTGAAATATTTTCAGGTGTATTTTCACAAACTGAAATTATTGACTTCAATTTTAAAAGTATTTGTGAAGTACAAAAAGGAAAAGAATCACAAGCTATATTTACAGAGTTGATAAAAATACTACTTGTAATGCTAGTGACTAATGTCATTTCTGAACGATTGTTCTCAACTTCAGCTATATGTTGAGTCAAGATTTATCTCCATGCATCAATGGGCCAACAACACCTGAATAACTTCATGATCTTGAATATATACAATGAACCGAAAATCTACAATTTCAAGAAATCTTTAGCAATTTGTTAATGCTGGAATATTAGAAATATTTTATTTCGATTTTGAATTGTAGAGCTAGTGTAGTGCAACCTTTTATAATATAATTTCTTGCAACATGTTCCATTTAATAAATCTTTGTTTAATATTGTGTAAACATATTATTTTTGAAGTAAAATGTATATTTTATAAGCTAAAATTTGTGGTTTGGAAATAATGTAACTATGCATTGATAGGTATAATCAATATACTATCTGAGAACAACTTACCTATGACAATGATTAAAATAGATTGAATGTATATATTTAAAAATGAAAAACCTATTTTCATTTTAATTTAACCTACATTTATATAGTTGGATTTAATAATGCCAATCTGGACTTTGGCTGGCCCAGCTAAAAAATTGTTGCCTGAATAAATAAATATTAAATTTCAAGCAGTTTAAAAGAGAATCAGAGGAACAGGATTTGAGTAAGAAAAAATGCATTTGACAAAAACAGTCTTATTTACATTTGTATCACAGAAATACAAACAAATAAGTTTAAAAAAGTATTTAGGTATAATATTGGCTATTTTAAGATCGGACACCTGTGTTTATTAATAATAATATAACATTGCTAATAGGAAATATAAATAAAATACTTTAATAAATATTAAAATCAAACTTTATTCAAAATTATAAAGAACACACCTTAATAATTATTTTGAATGTCTCAGACTAAGTGCCCAAGTCAGTTAATTAGTTAGACAAACAAACTATGAACTAATTTGTAAAGTTTGTCAATAACTTAATTATATCAAAAAGGTTCATCAAGTAAAGTTAAAATATCAATATCTACATTCTACTGGGTATAAATTCAGTTTATATAATTGTAATATGCTGTTTACAATTGTTAAATAAGTTAAGATTCTTAATTAAGAGGCTACCCTGCAAGGATAAATGACTTAATTGATCAATGAACCATTGGTAATAATGTTTGTAATATTAGTTGTCTAGAGAGAAGAGAGTGTAGCATAATCAGTATATGTATAACTATAAACGATGAGAAATGTATCCAACTTTATAACTACTCAACCCAGAACCTTGTCACATAAACACAGCTTTCTCATGTAGTCACCAATAACTCTAACCACTAGACACACTGGTATCAGACATCACATAGTTGAGGGAACTTTTAATATTTGAAGTCTTCAATTATCTTTTTAAACAACAAGTTACTGAATAATTACCTGTACATCATAAGTAATATGCACAAAGACAGGTTATTACTATGTTGGTTTCTACCAGGTGGTTATTACAAAACACAAATGTAAATGTTAATAAACCATATGCATCATTAAACTCCACCCAGGTTGTAACCTTGTAATTGGTAGACCAATAAATAATGCCTCCATATACTTTAATATCAGATCTAAACAGTGCTGAAGCAACTCCCTACTAAAATATTGTCACATTTAACAGTTCCCTAATTCTATGAGTTATCTTAATTGTAAAAATATAAGCTAAAACAAAAAAAATGAAAAATATAATTTTCTTCTAGAAAAATAAAAAAATGCTTTAGACAGATGTAAATTTAACTTCAGCTAAACTTCCTATTTTAAATATTTCCTTATATATAGGTGATCCCATTATTTATGAATAGGAGCTTAAAAATAAAAATATATATTTTTAGTACTCTCTACATGCGTTTAGTTAATAAAATAAGAATATAATGATTAATATAGGGATATACATTTATTGGTGGAAAATAAGAGACTATTCTTACTTCATTTTGGACTAAATAAGAATAACAAGCATTGTATAGGAATATGAGCTTATAGATAAAATGTTACTGTAAAAGTTTATCTACTATAGTAATATTATTTTTGACAATATTATATTTTAAATCAACAATAAAAGGTACAATTTGTTTTTATTTGTTTTCCAACAATTCTAGAATCATCCAATGTTATCATATTGTCTGCAACATAAATATTCTTTAGTTTACTGATAAAAAAGAAAATTGATTGTAACTAACAGGTTAAAAGAAGGGTGTATTGATAATTTGGTTGTCTAATATTTAAGCTAGCAATATCAGGTTATAGCCATGTGGAATTAATTAATATATATTAAAGGAAGCTAAATTCCCAATTATGTTACTAGTATTTAATTGGCTCATTCATCAAAGTAAACAATAATCTTATTCCAGGTAGAAAATTATGTTAATTTAACTTGGTATATTGTGATTTCACTCAGGTTATATATATATCTTATAGTCAAGAAAGCTTTTATAACTTTTATATTGCTTTATAACTTTATTGGAAGTGGAAAAGCTTGTTACATATATTTATAACTCAATGTAATCAAATTGTGCTATATGTAAAGTCCATCAAAGAAAGGATATATTATGATAAAGTCCAAATTATATTATTCTGAAACTCCTGTATTTATATATCAGGGCCATAGCTAGTGTGGAGGGGGCAAGGAGGGCAGTTGCTACCCTGGAATAAAAAGAAAGTACACTTTCTATAAAGATTATGTTTTTTTTTGATAAAAAATAATTATATATATACCTACACAGTGGTGGATCCAGGGGGTTCATAATGGGTTTGGACAAACCCCTCCTCAGGACTTTGGTACCTTTTTTCAAATGAAAGTATGACTAGAGGAAACATGTGCTATCTGGGTACAATCTGGGCCTACTCTATAAAAAAATTATTCTGTCTTGATAGAATGCCGCATTTAGAATTTAGGTGCCTATATATTAGGAAAATAGCCTGTCTATTTTATCATTATATTATTAATTGAGCTTTAATACTGTATGTTAATGCAGTGTTTGCTTTTAAATTAATACCTATTAATACATATTTGTATATACAACATAATATATTAACATTTAATGTAATTATTTACCAATTTATGAACCACAACTAATGGCCTTGTGTGCCTCTCACTGTATAGCTGTTATCCAGTATCTTGGTGCTTCTCATTGTAAATTATTTATATGTTTTTTTCCAATTGAGAGCTGAAGGATAATAAAATTATATGATGATGTAATTACTCTATTGTTTTATTTTTAACAGTGCATAATATGGATTCCTATGTAATAGACATGTTATATTAATAAAAAACTATACCTAAATCATTTTTAAACTATACTATATTTATTATATTTTAAATATTTTGAAAAAAAATTAAATATGTTTTAAAAAATGGACACCTATTTTACAAATATTGAACCCCCCTAACAAAATCTTAGATCTGCCCCTGCTACAAGTATATATAAAAATGGAATGTGACCTTTTTGTAGCCCTTTTCCATTTTTTAAGCTAGCTATAGACCTGTATACTCTATAGTATTACTTGTAGTTGTAACCAACCATGTCTATAATCACATTGACTAGAAATTACTTAATGCCAAATGTAAGTTATTATACACCTTTAAGTATAAATATTAAGAGTATACAGGAAACATTGTGTCTATAAAATATATACATGATTTAATGTTATCGAGTACAAAGTCAAAAAAGCATAATTCAACTATTGGAACTCAGTTTGTGACTGTGAGTATGAGTAACATTATTATTTATTTATATTTATAATTCATTAATTTAAAATTTATTATTATCGATAACTGATATTTCAATAATAAAAAAAAATTAAATTTTTACTTCAGTGCACCACAACTTCAGCGCGAGAATGATCGAGATCGATTGCGAATACAAAAAAACAATACTTGGAAAAATTAGAAAATATTTAAACATCGCTCCAAATATCTTAATTTACATAGTTACACATTTTTATACTTCTTTTAACTAAAACAATTTGCAATATATGCCTTAAAATAATTATAATACATATTAAATAAATTTAAGTCACATATGCGTTTATGTTAATATATCTACATATTTGCACAACTATCTTAAAATATGACTATTTCAATATCATATAAATATAATTATAGGTATATGTGTAATTTTTACCGACATATATGTACAGTTATCCACATATATGTACAGTTACGACATATATGTGCATTTTAAGTGACATATGTACAGTTATCGACATATATGTACAATTATATACATATATGTGTATTTTAGTGACATATATGTACAGTAATCGACATATATGTACAATTATTGACATATATGTGCATTTTGCCAACATATATTATGTACAATTATTGACATATATGTGAATTTTAGTGACATATATGTACAGTTATCGATATAACTGTACAGTTACGACATACATGTGCATTTTAGTGACATATATGTACAGTTATCGACATATATGTACAATTATTGATATATATGTGCATTTTAGTGATATATATGTTCAGTTATCGACATATACCTATGTACTATTATTAACATATATGTGCATTTTAGTGACATATATCTACAGTTATCGACATAATTGTACAGTTATCGACATATATGTACAAATATTGACATATATGTGCATTTTAGTGACATAAATGTACAGTTATCGACATATATGTGCAATTATATATATATATGAGCATTTTAGCGACATATATGTGAATTTAGCGACATACATGTGCATTTTATAGACATATTTAGGTGAATTTCGTTTTGAACCCCTTCGGATGCCATAATAAATATTTATATGAATATGTTCTATTATTCATCTCTTCTATTCAAATCATAACATTTCCAAGGAGTAAATTAACAATAGATAATTGTGCAGATAACGAAACATATCAAAATAATATTTTGAGAAGCATAGCTGACAATAATTGAGGATGAAACACTGATTATAGTAAATAAATAAATAAAATTGTGATTTTATTCATATTGAGAGCCGAAAATGTTAGCAAACACTGATAGCCATCATCAGCATCTACCCTGAGTTGCATTTACTTTATGGAAATAGGTCGTGGGCATTTGTGTTTTGTTTATAAATGCAATAATCACAAAACTATAAGTACCTAAATCTTTTTTAATGAGAAATTGAAGCCAGAACAAAAAGGGCTATATTTTATCTTTAAATTTTGATAAGTACCATATTTTTTATCAATATTTTTAATTCTTTGCAATTGATATTTGTGTTGCTAAGCATCATTACTGCTAATTGTCTCATAAACAAATCATCCTGTGATTTTTTGTGTTTAAAAAGAAAAAATGTGTTATACGTATTATTGTCTAATTATAATCCAATTGGTTAATACTTTTAGATGGACTTTTACATGTACTTAATTGATGTACCTGCACAGGTTGAATTTGATCTAAATATTTATATATTTGCCGTATACAAAACGTTTAAATTTATATTTAGCGTACAAAAGTTACATTTTGTCTGATATTCCCCCACATTTGATCTGATAAAATTATATTCCTATCTTTTTATTTTATTTTGAATAGATGACATAAATATGCCATGAAAATTTGAGATAAGACTAAACTTAAGTAAATAAACCCTTTTCTCTTTATTATTTGTGTCCATTTCATTGTAGAATACAATATAAAAAATATTACATGTATTATATGTATTTATACCTACTTAGTATGGATATGTGCAATATACATAGGTATATGTACCTAAATTTTATGTATCCTAAACAACTAAAAACTTTTGATTTGATTAATATAAACATTTTTGCTGAACCTTAATGTATTATTTAAATTATATTATCATTTTTCATTATGATATGCTGCACACTTTCTAAAATAAATTATTGGTTTCACAAGGAGGAACTTCTGTGCATCAATTTATCATAATACTTTAATTTAAAAACCATAATATATATATATATATATTTTATAGTTTCAATTGAATCAATAATTTAATAATAATAATCAATAGTTTCAAACTATTAATTAAATCTTTATTATTAATTATATTACAAATATATATATATATATATATATATAGATCGATATATGAAAAGTGTTTCCGATAAATGCTATCAATTATTTTTCATTGTTAAGTTACCACTAACCATGAAGTACCGTTTGTGGTATATGAATATCTCAAAAATCACATCTTTTAAACAAACCGAAATTGAGAAATCTAACGCTATCATCACATTTTTCATGTGTAAAATTATTCGAAAGTTACTAAATTTAGTACAATGAGAAACTTAGTAAGTGCTCAAATATCCACACAAAAATGGCTGACCCACAAACATATATTACGTTAATTTCTATTTACATAATAGAGGTTCAGTCTGCGGAAATGTAATGGCTACAAATAATTATATTTGATACTGGAGATTGCGTTTTTACTTTATCTGATTATAAGATGTAACACTTCAATTTCCGACTTCAATAAATTTTTGATTTGTGGAACTGTGTAGCGGTTAATAAAGATTCAGTATTTTTGTAAAATTATTAAAATTAACGCTTATTTTTTTTAAATTAGTAGATTGAAAATACATAGATAAAACTTTTTTATTTTATTTCAGACGCATAAACTCTTAATGTGAAGCACTACTGACTGAAGTGTTCAACTAATTTGTCTAATTTGTCTTGATTCCAACGTTCTTATAACAAATCCTTAAAAAACGTAATTCTGAACATTTTTATGCATTAGGCATATTACTTTTATTGTTATATGCAATTTATAGTTTTGTCGAAAAAAATAAAAACTGGAAATTTATTCAGTTTTTTTAAAGAAGTTTTATTTCTGTTTTATGTGAATTTAATCATTCCAAAATTTATATTTAATTCATTTAAAGTAATAATGCTTCAATAAATTGTATTTTATAAACACTCACATTAATTGACTATAACTAAAAAATTCATAATCTAAAAATAAGGGAATATGTACATCTATAGTTGACAAACATATTTCATAATACCATAAACATGTATATATACTGTCAGTAATAATATATGTGCTTTACTATAATGTGTGAATTCTACTCAAGGGAATGTATTAAAGTTATATGGCTCGATTTGTAGGGCCAGATCAACAAATTAGTTAATATTCTTTAAATTCAAAGTAAATGTTTGAAGTTTACAGTATACCTACGATTGATGTGTTAGTAACACACCAATTTTATTGCTGTATGTATTATATAATCAAACTACAAAACATATAAAAGAATAAGAAAGAAATAAAGCTATGTTTAATATTACGTACCTATAAGTACTAAGTAAATCTTGATTCTTTGAAAAAGTCTCTTTACAGAAAAATATAAGTAATTGACATTGCATATTATATAAATAATTAAATTTTGAGAAAAATACTAACCGTATAATTACTATAATATATGTATTGTTTATTCATAGATATATTTAAAAAGATGTATTAATACAAATATGATAACTCATGAATATTCGCATTTTCTTGAAGCAAATTAAATTAGGACATAATTTATTGTAGAAAAAATAAATTTTCACATATTGAAAGTTCCTTTAAATGAATCTTTAAGTTCCAGTTTAGAGGCCGAACACGATTCCGCACGTAGTCCAGGAGAAACACATTTTTGATCATCGCCACTGTGTGAAATAATCAATAAGGAAGCATGCGGGGAAGCCGACCTATAAAGATAATCGTCCGATATACTCCTGGAGAACCCGGCCCGTCTTGGTATTGGACAGAAAATAAGTTGCCCACCACCTAAATTTCCATATCGATCTTGTAGAAGAATCATTGCAAACCAGAAGCAAACACAGGTAGCCACGGCCATTAGAGCACACTGGAGGATGAGATAGTCTTTCAGAGCGAAAAAGACATACTGACAGGAGAGGCCTCGGTAAGATGTGATTTCCTGCCAACTGCTTTGAGTCCATGAATTTGGCTGCTTAGTTGAAATTATACCACATGAACAAGTAAAATTAAGTCTGTTGGTTGGCTCGATGCTTTCATCTTTTGCAAGTGCAAGGGAAAATTCCGAAATATTGAGCAACAAATCTTTCAACTGACAACATCTTTCTTTTAGAATAAATGAAGCTGTTTGTAATTCTGAATGATTAATAATCTTGATGCAGCTGATGGAATAGCTCGATATCCAGTTTCCCTGAATGCCAGAAAAGAGACTTGCAATAAAGCAAGCACCAGAGCAGGCCAAACTCAGTCCACCGCATATGAACTAAAATGTAGAAAATAAATCATGTATGTAAATTATACTCAATTTGAAATATTACAATTTATGAATAATAAATTTGTTATCCTCATGATTAGTAATAACTCCATTTATGAATAACTTACTTTGCATTTTGAATTAGTTCAAAACTACAAGATAGTTAAGCGTAAGCAGTTATTAATATTCATATAGTTTGCTCAAACCCAGAGACATGGGTTAGGGGTAGCTAGACCGATTAGTGTAATACAAATGCATATATATATCACTGGTTCTACCTACCATTTTAGCTAGTTACGTATAATTTCTATTATTCTACATATGTAAATGTATATATGTATATGTAAACAATGTTAAAACACTGAAATATTAACTGTCATATTTCCAAAACTAATTCATATTTTTGAATATTTTTTTTTGCTTATGAAAGAGTATAAGGAATACTAAACGTACATCAATAAATTAAGTCATTACAAAAATTCATAGTT
>JAYRBW010049725.1:0-11243 GCA_036023295.1 Invenusta paracnida
CATTAACAGGAAAACTCGTAGCTGCGTACAATTAAATGTCGATAACTTTCAAAAATCAGACATTATCTATTACTTAACTATAATATTGGTTTATTTAAAGTATATTTATATCTATGAATATAAATAGCTAAAATTATTAATAATACACGCGCATCTAAAATATATGTTAAACTTTTGGAAGATATTTCAAATACTAAATTAGTATTATAGGAAAACTGATAATAACCGTAAAAATCAAATTAATTTTTATCGATTTATTGATCACAATATTTTTATATTCGGCGCCACATGAAACGTAAACACAACATAATTATCAACATAGATATGTATGTACTATAACAGTAATTGTACAACAGATTTGCAGTTATTTATTCATAGTAAAAGAAATAATCAAGTATCTTAAATTTATATACAGAAAAATGTTATTCGTTCAAGATGACAATATCATCAAAAATCACTGGCAAAATAAAATGGTAGATTCATAATGTTTGCTGGGAACTAATTTCACTTTACATCATTCGTTTTAATATGGCATGAGCTTTTGGCACTTACATATTCAATAAAATTACAAAATTTAGAAATAATTTCGGGTATAGATGTACATAATAAACACTTAGTTGACAAACGATATTCTCAGGCTTAATACAATACAATATATAATATCACAATAGTAATAGAAGTGACCTTACAGAAAATTAGAAGGAAATACCAAACAATTTAAATACGGAAAATTTAATTAAAGCGAGTGCTCACAAGTAAATTGACAGTAGATAGAAAGAAATAGAACAATTTGACAAAATAAGAATGGCAGAACTGAAGATTATCGTAATGAAATTTTTATTTCTTCATAATTTTAAAGGGATTGTTTAGATGAATACCTTTACCAATGTACAAAAATATAACCTTTTTACAACATAAATGAAATGATGAAGATGAAGTAATATTTAAATTTTAGTGAAAAGTATGTCAGTGAAACAACTTTACTTTGATATTTAATGTATATTTTTGATGTAACAAGTGATAAATTTATATACATTTAATAAACGTTATAATTTGAAATATAAACCACAGCAAATTGAATGAAGGTATTCGCTATAGTCGGAATTATGATCAAATCTAGTACTGACAATATATATTTTATGTAAACCCAATCAACGTAGGTACTTGCTTAAAAATGAACATTTCATTTGACGATAGAAGTAAATGTATACAAGGTTATCGACAGAATATTATCTAAATTAGTGCTTGTGGTTAATAATAAATATTTTAAAAGTTTATAAGAAGCATAAGTACAAACAACTGATGAATAATACGTAACCACACCCAATTGCTTGGAATTAAGACGTTTTTATACGAAAAGAAGAGAATACAAGTAAATCTTGTTTGTTAAAACCGGGAGAAAAAATCAATACAATAAATAGTGAGAACTGATGTACCTATATACACTGTAACAGTCAGGTGGATAGACATGTAATATATATTATTTACAACTATACAATGGATAGGGCTCAAATCTTCTGTGTGAGAAAGACAAATTATCGCGAAATTGAGGACAAAAAAACAGAAAAACATTAATCAAATCTACAACAAATCAGAATATACTGTTATAAAATTATAATACGTGGATGCATATATTTTATGAAATGAAAGAACTTTTTAAACTTGCATTTAAAAAAATTAGATTTTTTTAAATAATAAAACGAACGCTATGTTGCAATTAAATTAACTTTTAACGATGATTCACTACATAATATTATAATAATTACTTTTGTTAATGCAGATAATGAAATAGTACTAATATCTAGATAGACGAACAATGCATGCCAACTAACGAACTATTCAGTTTTAGCATCAGGTAGTTGCAGATCTTTCTAAATAAATGAAAGAGTGAAAGAAAGGTGTCTACTTGTGTATGTTAGAGTTGGAGGAAATATAACAATACTATTGCACCTTATCGGTAATATTTGGATGTTTTATACTATAATATGACTCAAAATGGAGTCAATTCACAGCCGTTTGGACGTCAAAATAGGATGACGGAGAGAAGAGAAAATAAATACATTATCCCATATTATGACAAGTTAATTATACAGATATGAAGAGCAACAATATAAACTAATATGTATGTACATTATAATCGAGCGAGAGACATCAGTCATGTCTTCTTCTTGGCAAGCTTTTGATAAAAAGTGTTTTGACGGCTGTTTTCGCTAGTTGTAGTTGTTATGATCTGAGATACATTGGGACTGACGCTTGTAGTAGAACCGCCCATTGTGTACTGGTTGTTATGATGCTGGTTGTGTTGGTCCAGGTAGAAATGTGTCGAAGAGGGTGACCGTCGACCACTGCCACCACATGAGGATGAACTGCTTGATGACAGAGACATTACTGAGAGCTGTATACAACCTCCACCTGTAATGGGAGAAAACAAATATAAACAGACTAAATTATTCGTAATTAATTGAGATTTCAATATTTCTTATAGTAAGTCTAAAGAGGTGCAAAAAGAGGCGTAAAAATAAGAGCAAATTAATATCAAAGTTAGATAACCAAATACGTGCAAACTGAAAATAATCAATCACACCGCAATAATTGGTTCTCTGACTTTGATATTAATTACAAAATATAATTATATGAAAAAATGTATTAACAAGATAGTTGAGAACATTGAAAAAACAAAAAACAATGTAAAGTGATTATAATGAAATTATCAGTCAAATAACAGTTGGGTATTATACTTTTTTTAAAAGAAATAAAGACTAAAGAGCATTGGAAGGAAACGTGTAATATTAAAAGAGGGTTCGTATAATCAATAGAGTTGAAGGATTTCAAAATCAAATAAAAACACCATAAAAAACTAATGTATTAAACAACGTGATTCTAAAATGAGACAAAATGTCTTAGTAAGGTTTATTAACTTTACATTTAATTTAACATTCATTTTTACAAAGAAATAAAAACAGACTCAAAATCTGTTATGTTATCAAGAATGCCATTTTTAAATTTCTTCAACTGCTATACGAGAAAACATAAAGAAACATGCTAAAACTGAAGCGGCTATTAAGAGAAAAATAAAAATACTACGACTGAAATATACGTATTCTATTAGAATCATCAGAGAAAATAAACACTGCTCCTTTAAAAAATTATGCCAATTACAACGAATGTAGAATTTAATTAAAATTTCTATGTTACTCACTTTCAGTTGAGGGTCCAGAGCCACTATACTGGAGGCAGCTCGGTCTTGATGAATGCGGCGAAGAGGCAAGGAGCGGAGTGGGTAGGGAGGAGGATGCCTCTCCACCACTGAAACTCTCAGTGGAGGACGAGGAGGTTCTGGCAATGGCTGAAGCTAGTAAAGGCTGACCACCACTACTAACCCCAGCGGTACCTGTTGGACTGGCAGGACAGGAAGATGCGGATGATGACTCGGTGGACGTGGTTGTAGCCGAGGTGGATAAGAGAGGAGCCATGCATGAAGTTGATGTCTGTGTCGAGGTGGGCGCTGGTGGCGGAGAGGACAGACCACTGGAGGTGGGAGCGGGTGCTGTGTGTGGTAGCAGGCCACCCTGACTTGCCACCATGCGCCGCTGTTTCTCGCTTAGTTTACGGATCAGTGGTTTTTCGGTAGATCTGGAGGTAATAACAGAAGATGATAGGATGATTTGAAAATGTTTTCGCAAGTAGTTTGCAAAAGAGAATACATCGGGGTACCTACTACTATTATTAGCTATTATTAACTATTTTATTAAAAGAATTGATATAATTACCTTTTAGAAATAAATACTAAAATGATTTTAACGTGATGGGTTGTTAATGCAATATATTAAATTATAAAGATATCTTTAAATGTATGTAATCAAATAGTTTTATTGTTTATCTAAAATTAACATTTAAAATAGTATTTAAAACTAAATTATAATTGTTTCATATTTTATAAAAAATCAAAATATTACATATTTTACATAGCTGTAATTGTTTAATAATTTTTACAAAAAAGTCAAATTTAACAATTAATAATAAAAGTAATTAAACATGAAAATGGTATAATGTCAGAATACGTCTGATAGCCTTATATTAAGCAATACAAGTACAGTATTGCTGAAACAGTACAAGCAAATAAACAAACCTTCTATGTGGCTGTGTTGGTGGTGGCATGGCCTGTTGCTTGTGCTGGAAGTATTGTCCCGAGGTATTAGGTGACGAAGGACCCGAATAGTAGTGTTGTTGGTAGGACTGCGATCCTCCTCGACGCCGTCTGGACACCCCTTCTTGTTGACCACTGTTGGGCCACGCACTCTGCTGCGGAGTGGTAGATTGTTGTCCTCCTTGCTGATAACTATGCCTGTTGTGATGGTGATGACCATTACCTCGCCGCGCTAACTTTCCTGGCGGCCTCCAACGACCATCGCTCCGGATGAAGGTCTTAGTGATTGGAGTAGCGCGTAGACTTAACTTTACACCCCCCTGGAGAATTAGGTGGACAACATCAGTGTGGTACAGACCCGAGATCATCTCTCCATTGACATGCGTGATCAGATCTCCCTCCCGAAGTCCCGCTGTATAGGCTGGACCCTCGGTATCAACCCCAACAATCAGGTGATGAAGTGTGTAGACGTCAGAGTCTCCGTAGTAAACGCGGATCGCACGTATAGTGAAGCCAAACCCGCGCAAACCTTTGCGGATGAGAATCGGCGGCTTGATGTGCAGTGGCTCACAACGGATTGGTGAGACCTCCCGAGCTATCGATTGCTGACGTCCAATACTGCCAACGGGGTTGGGCGATGTTACAGAGATATCCGAGCCGGGTGATGATCCGTTGTCATTAGCGTTTGTTGGAGTGGATTGGGCGGGCACCGTGAGCTGATTTGCAGAGGCGGATTTTTGTACGGATCCAACTGTGTGATGCTCTACGCCTCTGGCAAGAGGAGATACTGCAGTGACTGGTGGGTGGTGGTGTAGGGGATGATGTGGCCCCACGCGGCACAGCATACTGTTGGACCTATGAGGCACTGAAGTGGGTTGACTTGTGGGCTGGGATGAGGTGACAGTAGTAGTGGTGGTAGGGGCAGCTTGTGGAAGCATATCTGGCTGCATACTTGCGGGAGAGGATTCACTTCGATCGCGTCTGTATGCCACGACTCGACTACGTGTCAGCGAGCTGCCTGAACTACCGGGTTGTCCCGAGAAACGACGGGGTGTGCTGGAGGTGTTAGCGGCTGTAGACATCATCATCCGCGGGGAACTGGTGTCCGGTGAACTGCCGGCACTGATCTCCGGGTCGCTACTCCCCCCGTCTTCCGAATTGTGAAGAAGGGAACCGTGTTGCGAGAGATCTAACGAACTGTCTGACAACTCCGATTTGATGCTACTTGTCCGCGACAACTCGACTTTGTGGCTGTTAGTTGTCGTTACAGCACTGGTTGTGACATTGGAAGCTGCACTAGCTGTGGTGGTGCTATCTGGATGGACAACAGGAGCGGGAGCAATAGGAGGTGTTGGTGGTTGGATTGTTGTTGCCGCAGAGGGCGTGCCCCATATGAACTGGTCCAATTGTTCCGTTGTCTTGGAGAAGAGTGGCGAACAGGAGGTAAATGAGTGGAACACTTCATCCCCAGCACTCACTGGGATGGAAGCACTAGTAGCCGAGTCGCCTTGCCCCCCTGAGTCTCCTCCAGTTGACAGGCTAACAGGCGTAATACAGCCCGCAGCTAGAGTGTCATCTTCGCCCGAATCCTCGGATTCTGCCTCCCCAGCAGAGTGGTTGTAACGATCCGTGCGAGGATCGAAGTAGCTCGTATCTTCGTCGTGTTCCAATTGTGGAACGAAAGCGGCCTTTTGTCGCAGAAGGTTGGTCCAATCAAGTCTAAGGAAAAAGAAGTGTTCCTTGACCTCCTGGGAGCCAGCAGTGCCCAGTCGAGTGAAGGGATCCCGCTGCAAGAGGCGACTGATGAGGTCAACTGAGTCCTCGGGTACTAGACAGTCAGGCTCCGTGGGCCATTCGATGTTCTCTGCAAGAAAAAAGTTAGAATGATGAGTTGCATATGTGGAATAATAATTTCTTTAATATATAACTTGAAATAATTCGTATTAAAGGCCGGAGTTTTACTAATTGAGTATAATATTTGAAAATACTTCGCATACTCATAAAAAAATTTGCCTAAGAAGTATTTTAGGCCATTTTTGAATTATTTATGCGATTCAAGAAATTTAATCGATTTATAAGTATTTAAAATTAAATACACATATTAAAGGACTTCTTAGTGAGAAACAAATTAAATTTTTTTCAATATTTCATAAAACATAAGTGGTACATTCATTGCTTATAGTCGTACACTCTTCATGGAAGTATTTAGTATATGTACTAATGTATACTACATGTGAAATACTATATAAGTATAATACTATTTATATATGTATGTAGGTGAGAAAAATAAATTAAATGGCGAAAGTAATGCTAATTAAATATAATCATACTATTGAAAAATAAACCAAAATCATTAATTTTGGTGTTGATTTAATTAGTTTGTTTACAACAATACAACAATACAAAAATATATATATATATATAAATAATTTTGCTTCCTTTCCTATTTATATGTTTTAATTTCAAAAGTAGATATGTAATATTGCATGTTCAAACTTACATAATATAATATTATTTATATAATATTTATAATAATATATTTATATTATAATAATTATTATTATCTCGTATGTATATAATAAAGTTGCATTTTTATTCTACAATTCTGTATTATAAACTAAACTGAAACATTAGTTAGTACTACTTATTTATTTTGAGCATTTTTATATAAAAGTTAGATATATATTTTATCTATATTAGAATATTTATATTTTACCTGCTGTTCTCTGTATCAACCAGGATAAATAAGATAGACAATAAAAACAAAATAATGAACTAAAATGAAACTACTTTTTATTGCTATTAAAAAAACTTCTTTATATTAAAGTTAAATGCAAAACAGCAGTGATGTTAATGAAGGGTCTGATATTCTCAAAATTCAGTTAAGAGTACATTTGAGGCAGTTAAAAACACTTACCACTGATAACGTGAGCAAAGAGTTCTTCTGTTGTATCACCAAAAAAGGGGACGCAGCCAACCAAGAACTCATAGAGAATAATTCCCAAAGCCCACCAGTCAACCGGTTTTCCTGAAAAATTAATCATTTTATAACTCGCAATGTTAAATTCTGCAGAAAGCCAAATATAAATACAAATATATATCTATACAAAGATCACTTTAAAATTAAATATTTTTCATAAATATTTCTCATTTTTATGGTGTTCCATCATCATTTTACGTGAAATAAAACAGACTATACAAAAACACAACATGAAAGAAAATAGTAATGGAAGATTATTATTATATTATTCTGTAGTCTACCTTATTTTACTACATTTAACATGAAAGCATTTTTCTTTTATAACTTTGCAAGCAAAGTAGAAAATTTTACTAAATTATTGTTCTACAAAGAATAAAACAGTTTTAGTATACAATGAGAAGCTATAGAGGCTGGGATTCGACAGCTTAATTATCAATATTCGAGTAAATTATGTAAAATGCAGTTTTTAGTAAGAATATATACCAATATACATATATATAAAGTTCAATATTTTTAGAATAACCAAAATAATATAATATAATATAATGACACAAATTTCATTTTTATAATTAATTAAGGAAATCTGTTCAGAAAGAAAAACTGTCAAGCAAAGCCATTCTATCGAATTGATGTTGATGGAAAGAATTGACTGCTTATTAAAGTTGAGAGTAAAGTCTATGAAGCCGAGTAACAGAGAGAATTTATTATCCCATGATAAATTAAAAGCGTCAAGGCAGTAAAGAAGTTCTATAAGTACTCAGAGAAAATTTGGGGAAATTTTTTGGAAAGAGAAAAAAAAGTCTTCCAATATAAGGAATTTTATCGACCAAAATTTAGTCAAATTACAAGTGGAAGGAAAGAATTATATATTTGAGAAATGATTGCAGTACTAGCCTGCTGGTGTATAGTCAAACTTATTTCTGAAGTGGGAATACAACATAGTAGTAATAATTATTAGTATGAATTTACAGACTTTTAATATGGTATACCTATCTAAAATATATGCTTAA
This sequence comes from Invenusta paracnida, assembly GCA_036023295.1. Lineage (NCBI taxonomy): Eukaryota > Metazoa > Platyhelminthes > Proseriata > Coelogynoporidae > Invenusta > Invenusta paracnida. The sequence continues at coordinate 8,138 of JAYRBW010049725.1, forward strand.
TAAATTACTTAGTTTCCTAAGATGTCCCTGAAATATAGTCTTCTAATAAATTCGAAAAGACAGGACAACATATTGGAAATATTAGAATGTTATACATACATATATAAGAAAATTAGAGAGGAGAGAAGGAAGCAATGAACGAAAGGGGGGAGCGATTCGGACGTCATAATTTTATATTTCAGCCGATACACATTATGCAGTGCAAGACAGAAAGAGAGATTTGTGGAATGGAAACGAGAGGAATATTACAGCATACCTAGTGATAGATTGAAGAGAATATTATATCTGAAGTTTGTTTGAAAAAGGAGAAAGAGGGGAGAAAAAGATAGCTTCTCACCGTAGCCTTGACGCAGAATAACTTCAGGAGCAATGTACTCTGGCGTGCCAAAGACTTGTTTGTCTCGGAACATCTTACAGTCTTTATCTAAGGAGGTCTCGTACAGGTTTGTGGTTAGGTTCATTAGACCGATCTTGGAGAGGCCGAAATCTGTCAACTTGATGTGACCTTCCAGCGTTATTAGCAGACTAGAAGTAGATAAAGGTGGAGGAGAGAGAGGGAGAAAGTGTGATACAATAAATCTTTCCGCCCGAAATACTTTTAAAAGTATTATTTTGTTATACATTATAACATGTGATTAAATCATTGGATTTAGTGGAGAAAATAATATACGCGTCTTCATTTTCTTAATTAAATTAACGAGTTTATGTATATTATTATAAACTTAAAAATGGTCTATAGTAAAGCTAAAATGAAACAATATGCTTAGAATACACAATGGAACAAAATATTACATTTTGGCTCTATTGATTAATAATATTTAAAAGAATTGGACATTATAACAGATTTAAAAAAAGTCATTTATTAAATATTTTAGTTTGTGCTACACACGGTAAACAATAATTATGCTGAAGTATGTTAATAATCAAATACAATAATATTGATCACACATATATAACTTTATCTAAAATTAAATATCCAAACGTGAATCTATTTAAATCTAATAAGTGATCATATTATGATAACACTCAGATCCCGAAATATATAAACAATACTCAGAAATAATACACAATATTATTTCCAATTTGTTTTTATTACTAATATTATAAATTCATTATTCTCACTGGATTCTCTATTAAATAAATGCATGTAGCTAATCTTAATAGTTAAAAATTCTATATTAAGTGTTTTACTAAAAAGATTAAAACGAGTAAAATCAAGACATAAACAAATTCTACTTTAAAAGAAATACTTGGCAATACAAAACAGCTAAAAATAATTATTTTAATAAATTTATAATTGATAAAAAATAGATAAAAATATAGAATGAAATAAACAGCCAAATAAGAAGAACAAAAATATTAAAAATGATAGAATATAATATAATACCATAGTATTAGATATAAATGTGCAACATTTTATGTTTTTTTAACAATATGGTTCACGTTCTCAAAATTCTAATGATCGATTCTATCAAATTATGCCGGAATATGTAAATGACATTTAAAAAACAGAAAATAAATAACAGATTATATTATTTAGAGAATCGAAACTCTAATTAAACCTAACACTAATTATCAGCTAATATCATGACTAAATAAATAAAATACTATTTCAACTTAATTTGGTAAAGCAATGCTTTAATAACCTATTATAAAATAATTGACAAATAATTACAAAAAGACAATGTGTTAAGTATGATGCTACTATGAAAAAATATCTTCATTGATTTATGAAAAGAATTTGATAGTATTGATCATAACATACTAATATAAAAATTAACGTGATTTACTATTTCTGTAAATCAAACTATTTACAGAAATAGAAAATATTACACTAAATCTCATACCTTATAATGGTGTTCTTCATGAGAAACACCTCATTATACCTCATATTAGGTATTATTTCTAAGTGTTTCTCATGTTACTTAAAAATTAATATAATGCACAGAGATCAGTACTTCAATCAATTTTATTATATTAATTTTTATAATAATTGCTTCGTTACAAGCCATGTATTTATTAACGTGCTTTAAATTTTACGTCTAATATCAATCGGTACAGTATCTATCTCGACCACTAAAATATGATCCTATGACTCCCGTGTGTTACTTATGTATGTTCTCGAGCTTTCCATTAGTTTTGTATTTATTTTTCAATTTGTTGTTGTTGTTGCCCTAAAATATAATAATAATTAAAAAAAGTGTCGAACAACAGGGTGAAAATAAATTATAGACCTACTTGTCTGGTTTTAAGTCCCGATGCACGATCCCATAGTTGTGTAGATACTCTAGTGCTAACACCGTCTCAGCGAAGTACATTCGAGCCATATCCTCTGGAATGGGACCCATCGATTTGAGCAGTGTGGCACAGTCGCCGCCCTCCACATACTCCATAACCATACAGAGGCACTTGCGAGTCTCCAGGGTACAGTAGAGGCCCACTACGAAGGGGTTGTCTGCGAAGCTCATGATGTCTCGTTCAGCAAAGACCTGGTCCACCTGATTGCGTAGGAGGAGGTGCTGTTTTCGAATCTTTTTCATGGCGAAGCGTCGTCGGGTCTCCTTTTCTCGGACCAGGTAGACGGCTCTGTCAAGGTATCAGACATAATAAACCATATAAAATTAAGAATAGATTATAGAAATCGGACTGACATTGGAATAATTTACTCCTAATTGGAGTAAAATCATGATTTAAAAGAAGTAGAATATGAGTGTCATTTCTTACTAACTTGTATATAATATTGGAATGAAAAATTACTCCAATAGCAAATCGCTATATTTGAATAATTTCTGCATAAAATATGAGTAATATGAGCTCACTTACGCGTGAATAAATTTATTTACAAGAGTAAATAAAAATAATTACTTTTACTTTTAATAGTTTTCATATTAAATTCAATTGTACATTTAAAAGTATCTCGTTAATTTATAAAGCAGTGAAATCATCGACAGTAATTTGAAAATTGAGTTTCAAAGCCAGAAACAGTAATTAAAAAAACACCTCCAACATTTTAAAAACTCTAAATCACAACCTCTCACATCCATCATTTTACTAAATTTTTACTTAATTTTCATGATACTTCTGGGTATCTCAGGGTTCCCCGAGA
>JAYRBW010049736.1:0-11242 GCA_036023295.1 Invenusta paracnida
TGTGATTCATGTATAATGTTACTTGTGATTCATCTATAATTTTTCTTGTTGTAACACTTATAAACACTAATGGATATATTTGTTTTTCTTATTAAAAAAAACATTAAAAAAATCGAAAAAAATACTGTAAAAAAGCAAAAATAATTTAATGTAGGAAACTTGGAGATTACCCTTTATTTTATATATTACTCTAGAGATAAAATTTATATTTTAGAAAATTATGTTATGTGTAGAATGCACCCCACTTATACTCTATTGACAGAATGAACCCCTAAATATTTTTATAGTGAGGGACATTCTGTGTCATTGTAGACACGCTTTACCACAATGGTACAGTTGTAGCCATGAAACAGAATGTTCCAAATCCATTATAAATGACTTAAAATTTAGAGAATTATTTTTGTGCATAAATTACCCCACTATTCCAATGACGTCATGCTACAGAATGACTTAGAATTTTATGTTTAGAAAAACCTCACTCTATGCCAGTTACTTTATACAAAATTTCTCTTGATCATGCAGAAATACTCTCTGTCCGGAAATTTTAATTAATGAGGGTAATTAATTTCTAACTGATTGGAGGTCACAGGTGCAAATTTTGCTGACTTAAAATTGGCACATTCATATTAGTCCAGCAATATTCAAGACTGTGATATAGGTTTTGTAGTACACTGTTTAGTAGTCGGAAGTTTATCATAACCATGTAAATAGCATAAACTCCGTTTTTCTAAAACAGGTGTTCAAAAGTTTGATATGATACCTACACAAAGGAAAAGCTTTTTATTAAGCTATTTTTCAGCCTCATTATAATATAGATTAAAATGAGATAAATGCCAAAAATTGTATTATATAGATAGAGCCCCATGAAATTAATAATCCTATTTCTATTAAACCATATTAGAAATTTTCATTCTGCCAACAAATAAATAGTTTATTCTTTTATTGATTATATTTCCTAAGCAGTAAATAAAAGTTTTTATTGGCTAGAGATCTGAACTGACCAACTCAATGGTTCAAACTTTTACAGATGTACTTTAATATTTGTAAAATTTATGATACATTTTTTTCAAAAGCTAAATTTTTATGCTATAAAAATATCATGCTTTCAGCTAATGAATGACAATATTAATTGAATATAATAAAATTATAAATTTTTCTTTAATTCATCACAAAATCATAGATAAAAACAACAAATCAATAAATATAGCTTTATTGGTGCTACTAACAAACAATTAGAAGAATTACAATCATTAGAACCAATCTCTCAGTTCTTAACTTATATTGTTAGAAACCATAACATATATTACGTAAATTATTAAATAAACAGTATATTAATTCCTAAATACAAGCACTATGAAATAGAACAAATTAAATCATTGATAGCATCCGTGTGTACATATTAAACAGTGTATGTATACTTAAATACAAGTATACATTATGAAATTGAACAAATTGAAATATTTTACGTGCTTTAATAATTGATAAATATAATCAATGTAAACATTATTTTCATCCAATCAAATATGATTTAAATGAAGTGAGGTGGCTCAGACCTGTTCACATCTACGATTTGACCATAGTTTATACAATATTAAGCACTGAATTATGGTACTATGGGCAAGCATCTAAAACTACGATATTGCAAATTTCTATACGCATTTTTTTTATAGACCGTTATTAATTATATATAAATTTGAATTTTACACTAGATAGCATATAAATATTAGAAACACCACCTAATATGATGCAGTTAACTGTCCTAGTTAGATAGATTACACCTAAAATATACATATTCATTTGTTTACTGCGCAACTATGGCAGCCAAAGGGGTTCAAAACGAAACGCCCTTAAATATGTCGATAAAATGCACATATATGTCACTAATTGTAGTAGTGCTGGTGCGGCCTGCGTTATATAATGCTCAGCGTTATTTTGACTTTTGCCTGTGTTATGCGTTTTTTAAGGAAATTGTTCTTTTCCTGCATTATTTCTAGACTTCTTAAAAAATTCAGAAATCTGTAAGAACATGAGCTGGTAAGACATTTTAAACTGTCAATTTTATAGTTACTGTAATGTTAGTACAATGAATAGATGGTTAATTACTATAGTTTGATTTTCTTATATTTGGACTGTCATTAATTAATGTAGTATTATCTATTATGATTCCTGTGTTTGACTACCCTACCAAGTTGTGAATTATTTAAGTTGTATGAGTCAAATTTTTTTTAAAGTATATTTTTTATAATGATACATTTAAAGAAGTTATCAAATTTTCGCATTGAAAACGAATTATGTTGTACGTATGAAATGAAGAGAGAGGTTGTTTCCTCTAGAATCGCCAATGTCGCGAAAATGAAATGAGCTGGAGTGATCGCTTACTATTTTGTGTGAACATACATGTTTTATTTCCACTTACCTACATACTTTTTCTTAATGAATATGGTAATTAAATGTCATTGTAATGACATGCTAATCAAATTAAAAAATAATTACAGGGTTACCATTCGTCCAGATTTTGGATCAACATCCTTTTTATTTGTAATTCTTCAAAAAAATGCAATAAAATTGTATACGCCTTTGAAAGTTGGCGGTGATTTAGAGACTTCTGAACATGTATTTAAAATGGTGGAAAACAGAATTTGTTTGCTTAAAAGATCATGTTCCGGACATATAAGTGGAAAATCTGAACTTTCTACGCTCGCAATTATGGCATCTGCAGTTTTTCCGATTGTGAAGTGGCAATCCTGTAATTACAATTCACATTTTTCCCAATTATTACGTATGAATACGTCTATTGGTACCTACATTGTACTATAATTCTGTTATGTGTCTGCAAATGATCTATATCTTTTTGTAATAAATTGTTATCTGTGTTATTTTAACCTACCTGCGTTTTTTGGTCATATTGAGCCGCACCAACACTGCAGTTTTGTTTCTTAATATGCCGCATAAAACAGTACACATAAACAGATAATGCAAAACGAATGTTTGTTACAGAATTTTTGGGACTTAATCCAATTAAGTTTAATTAATTACATGTTTTCTTTTTTAATACAGGTAAGGCTGACACCTATATATTATTAGGTTGTATTTCAAAGTTTTAACCAACTAATAAATATATACCTTACTAATTCAATTAATTGACATACAAAATTGTATATCATTTATTAATGAATACATTTCGCAAAATTGATATTACATTTAATTGCACTTATTTAGTTGTCTTATTTTTATACGTTAAATTTGTTCTATATAATCTATATTAAGTAACATGTTTTAATCTTTTAGTGCGCTAAAATTCATGAATATTTTTGTGCCTGTAGATTAATTGCTTAAATATTTGATTGTCATATTAACTTATTAATATTATTACTCAGTACGTAATATGCAATATCGTGTATCTGAGTTTTCATTTTAAATATTATAACACCCTATACTATGAATTTTTATGGTTTTGTAGTTAAATAAAAAGTTATTATCACAATCAAATTTCTGAAGAATTTACATGTGATTGCTCGACATCTATAATAATGTGAAAATACTCACCATATTCAATTCCATTGTTTTAAACTGGCACATCATTTTTGTTATCTGATTATCATGCTTATATCTTACACATGAAACTTACTAGAAGTTTAAATCATGTAATTAACTAGATGTTTTGTAAGATTTCAAATAACATTATTTTTCCTGAATAAAATTAGACTATCATTACGCGAAAAATGTTTAATTAGTTTAATATTATTTTCATGGACTTTTTATAATTTTGTAATTGTTTTTTAACATTTGTGACTGATTGGGAACTGATGAACAGGTGATATTTTAATTGAGCCATTTAATATCACTTCACGAAATGTGACATAGTTTGTTTTATGACAAGAGACATAGCATTATGTCACGTGTTTTCGAAGCATTGCTATAGTTTGTAAAGTTTTAATTGAATAAAATTGTTCAAAACACGTCACTCTACATCAGGGCGCTGCTAACTAATTTTAGTTTTTACTTTCCGAAACCTCATTTTTTTAATAACTAGCAGCCTTTACCATATATTTTTTAATTCGCTGACTAACTTCTTAGGATTATTTGAAATGAATATGTTGCCAGTGGGATGATAAGGATATTAATTTAATAAATTTGCCTGACTGAAAACTTATGTGTCCTCTTCTACGTGACAGAGTATAATACATTTCACTATTTCTAAATTTTACTAAATTTATGCAAAAATATCCCAAATTTTATGTTTGTTAAACGCCAATTTTTTTAATACTCTTCTTTGATTTTCACATTTAGTCACTGGTATTGCTTCTGTAAGCCCGTTCCATATTTTATTCTTGGGTCGACCAGCCTCAATATAACTTTATCTTCTATTATTCTTGCATGTTTGGCTAACCAGCTCAATTAAAATATTCTTTTCATGCAACCAATTCTTGGTTCTGTACTTATGTAAAACGCAATAAGTCAATTAATAAAACAAAGTTATTCTGTAATATTGTTTTGTACTGGAGTATGCACTTAGGTATCTAAATAAGGTATCGCTTTATTTCAATATATATACCATATAATAATATATATAATACCCAGGTAGAATTTATAATGCTAACTAAAGTATTTGCTTTGAGAATCACTGACTAGTTGGACACTATAAAGTAATCGCATTATTTAGTTTGCAACATTCCTATAGGTAATACCGGTTTTATGGGATCAGTTTTTCCTGTTTGTCTTTTCAGCCAGGTACGACTGCAGAACCGCAAACAACAGCTGAGATAACTACACATGAAGGCCCTACATCAACAGCCGAAGTTATTACCACTACACATGAGGGCCCTACATCAACAGCCGAAGTTATTACCACTACACATGAGGGCAATGAGGTATCTATCCGCAATACAGCATTTTCTCCGATAGTTTTTAAAATTTCTATTTAATTTTCTAATTTTAATGATTTTTTACTAAAATTTTGAATTAAATTAGAATGCATGATTATGATTTATTTCTTTTTTTATTTATTACGTCAAACAATCATCATAAATTTGTCAGTTATCAGATAGATTTCTTTAAAGTTTCTCCTCATATTATAGCCGATAAAATAAGTAAAATTCAATTACTTAAAATCAGCCAATTATAGGTATAATTGCAAAAAACGATAACGTCGCAAAAAGAAAGTCAAGAATCATGCTCAATATTGCAATATAAAAATCGAATTCTAAACTAATCAAATTAAGCTATTAATAGGAAGAGAAAAATAATGAGTAAAATTGGGCTGATTGTTAAGAGTTAAAGTGAATCACCTCGATGATTTTTTAAGATGAATATAGGGGATATAACAACATATTCTGTTATAGTTGTTATTTTTAATTTGATCTCATCTCATATTAATTTAAAAAATATATTATAACAGTTTTGTTTGTTTGAAACTGATAGCTGCTTTATTCTGCAAAATTATTTCGAAATGCAATATATGAAACTGACTAATTACGATCGTAGTTATTACGAATTTACGCATTTTTTTCATATCAGATGTATTACTTCCATTTTTATTGAGAGTTGTGAGTAACATATTGTTCTGTAAAAATGAATTCATAAGCTTAATTTATTCACTTGCTTTGACATTTAGTAGGATAATATGAGGGAATATTGATCTGTATAAACAATAATATCACTGAATTTTATTTAACGATTACTTTTATCAGTTTATAGATTCTCAGTAATTTAACACATCCATGAAATAACATCTCGCAAGATTTTGTTTAAATTCTCTGTAAATTGAATATTTTGGTTAAAAATCCTAAATACTATAGATATCGAAACTAACTCTCAGTTCTACATATAGGTATTACTGCAGGCACAATGATATTTAAACTAGGTATTCTATTAAACAGCACCTACTTACTGTCATTTATAACATTAGACAGCTATTATCCATACATTCCTAAAATGGAAAAGTTTATACCATGTCGCGTAAAACTCAAATTTTTATTGAGACGACATTTATTGAAAATTGATTTTCACAGCTTGAATCACCGTAACATTTTATTTGATGTCCTCAATAATATCTCCAGAAAAGTTGCTTGAATCAAGTAGAATTTTGTTTTTAATTGTATTACACGTCTGCTGCATAAAGGCTGCATGAAGAAAAACAAAACATTTTCCGTTTCAAATAATGTGTTACTTTCTTGATGCTATTAAATTGCGCTCATCACGCTCTTCAGTATACAAATTCAGAATTTGATTGGTCAAACATTTACTAGTTGTGGCTGAAACTAAGGACATTTCAATTTGAATTACATTGGAAAACTCTTGGATTGTTTTTTTATATTACATGCACGATTATATTTGTGAATTATAACCCACCCATTCATCTGCAGTCAACAACAGTTCTGCCCCCTGAGACCACAACGGAACATCCTTCCTCGAATGGCACCTCGACTTCTGCGTCTGTTACCACCCCAATGCCTCCCACTAGCAGTCCGGCACCAAAACTTCCCACATACTACGTCAAGGATCCGACCAGTGGAGTTGTCTGCCTTATCGCACAGTTTAATGCCTCCGTCATTATCCACTATGAAAACAAGGACAAGGTATCTCTCTATATAGAATTAATAAGGCCAAATGTCACCTTTTATCAGACTATAAAGTTAGAATTTAATTGTATTTAAGAATAGACTGATTTCTAGGTCATTTTCAATAATTACTTCTCAATAGATATATAAAGAAATCGTATGCTATGTTAACATTTTTTAATATAATTTCTTATATTTACGATCGAGTTACGTTGCACAAAATTATTATTCGAGTAATTTTCTGCTTTGTTGTTCTGCTCATTGTTATGACTTTAAATATTTGCATTAAACGGATTTTACACTTTTTAACAGTATATACTGTATCACATAAATTTTATATCTGAATTGAGTATTAGTACATAAAAAAACAAGGACAAATTCGAATTAACCGACATTATTGAAACCAAAAATGGGAAATGAATCTATAGCATTTATAATTTATTATACAATACATATATTAGTAGGTTACTCCGCATATTATTTATAACAAAGAGTGCGGTAGCCAAGTGGGTAAGACTCCTGCCTTCAATCACGAAAGTAGCAAATTCGAACCGCGGTACGTTTTCCTAGTTTTAACAAACTGATATGCATTGCAAGAAGTTTAAAAAATAATGACATGATTGAAAGTAAACCGGCAGATTTTATTATGCAGATAATTATGTAAAATAATATAAATATTTTCTTTGATAGAGAAGTTCTAACCTGAAAAATTGAGGTGCAGATGATTGAATAAAATGTTGGACACTATCAAATAATCACATGAAGGATCAATGGAGTACTTTAATAATGATTCTCGATTGGATATTTAGTCGTCATTATTGAAGATAATATATATATCTATGAGCATTTAGTCGTATGCAATTAGCATTTTTGGCTTATCATATATCTGAAATATCGCAACTTGAATCCAGATAATAAATACAATACTCAAATCTGTTGTATATCTTTAGTCTATGGTTATTAATTTGGTTTATACGCGTGTATAACAATATATTTATAATCTTGTTATCGTACACCTTGTGCGCCGTTAGCTCTAATTGGTCTTGCGCACCTTATATGTACGAGTATAATGTAGAATACCACCAAACGAATGTTAAGTGTTATCTGCTTTTCTCTGCGTTTCTCCATTTGGCTATCTTACCTTGCTCGCTCTTGTCTATAGCTGGCCTACCTACTTAAACTCTCCTTACGAAGTGATCTCAGTCGGAGATTGTGTCTTTTCTCACTGCACGCATTTGCATCCATGACCTATAACGTTTCATTTACGTTTTATAACTGTACACTTCGTATATAACTTCACATATACCTGTACATGCTTCATTGTGAACCATGTAACACCAACATTTGTTATCATGCAACAGAACTGCAGTACTTCAGTTATCTGTCTACGCTTGGCGGCTAATTGCTCTTTTTTTACTTATTGTAGTAAATTAAATATCACATTTTTTTATCACACTAACTGCTTATGTGATTAAAGCAGCTAGTTCTATCTTTGTATGATCTCGACATTTCATTAATTTCTTTTTTAGTCACAATGATTTGTAGTGAATCTATAAATATATCTTTAAACCGCTCAGTTGGAAACAACAATTCCATAGGCAATAAAGCTCTTTTTTAGATCCTGATTTATAAACTATTGAAAATCTTATTAGATGATACCCTTACTATGGAAAGGTGAATTTATAGATTATGAATAGTGTGGATTTCATTTGTATAATACTTACATGGTTTTATGTCTTTCATTTCCAGCTTTATTACATTATTTTATTATAATTTCGCTTATTTATTTCATTACATTGATAAGTAAGCAATAAAAAGCCATTGAAATATTTGATGGGTATTATTATAAATGTCTTTCTTGACATAATTTATTTTTTTATTTGGGTGTGTTTTCATTTTATTATTATGTAGCATGTATTAATAATTATTTATTCTATAAAAATAGGGCTTAATCGTTTTAGTTGTTTATTGTGTTTTGCTATTAATGGTTTTAATTAAATATGTAATTATTTACGGAATAAGATAAATATAACATTTGTATTAGTTTAATCGTATCATTAAAAATACTGTTGCGTTTTAGTTTTGGTGCTTTTAAGTAAACCAAATTACTTAATTTAATGGGTTTATATTTTCTCCAGTAGAAGATTTTTTTTTAATTATATCAAAATAATTCCCAACTAAAAGTGCCATGGATTTCTATTTCGCGAATGTATTTCACTCAAATCAATAATTGAAATAACCGAAATTGGATTACTATATTTCATTCACCGTTTACTTCTCTGACTAATAAAATAATAACAAACACTTCGATTGATGAAATGAATAAATGGTAGATTTGATCTAAACAACACATGAAAGATATGTCGTTTAAATAATTCTTTGAAAACAGAACAGTTTTTAAGTCAGTTATTTTAACACAATTAAAAGACATAAGATTTTTATTAATATATGTAATTCGACTTGCATTAGTTAAATATATACCTTAATTGATATGTTTAACTTTATAGAAATGCATAACCATGAGTAATAGGCACTGCTTAATATTGTGCTAGTTAAACTTGTATTTTCCATGAATGCGATTTTCTTCGATATTATTACTTATGCAATTGCCTACCTTATTCACATTGGTTTCTACAGCATGTGATAACAGTCAATCTAGACTTTACTCTCATCTTTATAGCATTAAGTCTATTGCGTTAGTTAATCTATGTCCTTGAGAAGTCTACAAACTCTGATTCATGTGCAGTTGAGGGAATGTTGATCAGCAGTATCAATTGATTAGTAGTGTATTATCAGTGAAGACAGTCTAAGTGTTAATATACATATATTTATCTCAATATAAATGCGTCATTAGTTAGTTCAACTAGTTTAATATTATATTCACTGATTCATTGGGGCTTCTATATTAGCAAAGTAATCAGTATACGTTGAACATGTGAAAGAACGGTACATGCTTTGTATGCATATAATGAACCGAAGTCCAATGTACTCAATTATATTCTGTGTTGGGCGAAGAAGTAGTTATACAAATAATGATAAGATCATAATATACTTTTTACCTATAAATATGGTATGTATAGTAGCTTTTTCTATTGTTACTACTTTAAATTAATTAACGCTAATATTATATAATTTTTAGATTATTATTCTGCTTATTTTTTGTAAGTATTATAAATGGAAATATTTAATGTACCTATTTTATATTTATTCAAAGAAGCACAGATAAATATGTTTACTTTTTCCATTATAGTTACATGTTGCCATGGGGCAATTATATTCACTTGATTTGTTTACAATAAATCATTCCAGACAATTAAACCAAACTTATATAGCCTGACATAGTACATGAAATGTATAAGACATTAATGCTAATACTTTAGTTTATTCAAGTATAATACTATGTAATGTATGACCCTGACGATGATAAATTACTTTATAGAGCATTTTTGATTCATTTTGATAAATTTTTACGGTTGTTTGTTGAATATAACATCTCAAAATATAGTTGTTATGTGTATTTGATTTTTAATTAGATGAGTAACGCAATTACTAGATAAAATCTTATAAATAAAGAGTTTTTAAAATAAAAGTTCAATACGGAAAACCGAATAATTCATTAAATACATGTTTGCATTTAATTTTTTGTTCAACAATATTATAGGAATTATGGATAATAGTATCTATCTCTCTTTACTTGGCTTTAACAAATCCTTTTTATTGTTGCTCTCTCTCTGTATTATAGAAAAAGGTATCGAAGTCGTTCCGTATTCCGGAACAGCCCCAGACCGTCAATGGCTTCTGCAAGAACAAAACTGAGGCCGTGAAACTGTTCTGGAAGAATTCAGGAAGCAGTTCTCAATGGGCTGTCACCCTCGGCGTAACTCTGTCCCCCGCAAGTGTCAACGTCAAAGCCGCCGCCTCATCCTCTGTTGCGGCCGCTGCCTCATATGCGCTCACTAACATCACGCTTGTTTACACGCTAGACGCTCAGAACTTCCCCGATGTTGCCAATTCTAGTAGTGAGCTCCACAGAAAGACTTTAATTTTTATTGTTATACATTTTTTAAAATAGATGTAATATACTACTGACAATTCTAAAACGTAGTAGATAGAAAGATGTATGTATTCCTGTATTAGGACAATAGTTATCATCATAGAAAATAACTGCAATATCACACCTGGAGCTTTTATAGTATTATGTAAATTAATTTAGGCATGATTTTTATCAAAACAAAAACGAAAATGAAAGCCAAGAAATGAGCTCCTCAAAACAAAAAGTTAAAATGATATTGAAGTTACGTAGTACATCCATTACAGAAATTTATATAAAATGGTGTCGAAATTTAACTATTATAATGCTTATAACTGTTTAAAATGCATAAACAGATAGATCAATAAGGAACGTAGGTAGGTATCAACTGTAAAATTGATAAAAGTATGACAATAAAAATTATGAAAAAATTCTTAGCAATGGTATGAATTATATAATTTTTATTGTGTTATGCTACCGCATCGTCTAATCATGGCGTTTTTAATTTATACTATTTCGAATTTGAAATACTAATTATTATGATGGGACATTTTGTTAATTATCAGGCTAGAAATTAGCTATTTTCATGAGGGAGGAAAAGTCTGTTTCCACCCGAATGAATGATGCTTTTCATTTTGTGTCCAATTCACAA
>JAYRBW010049747.1:0-11242 GCA_036023295.1 Invenusta paracnida
TAGCTCGGTTATTTAGGCAGCTATTGAAAAACGGCTTTCACTGCTAGAATCTGCAGAAAATTTTACGGGTAAAGTCGTCTCGACAGTGTCCAGATAAGATATACTTGGATTGGGTCGTGTTTTTGATTTGAAAATGTTCCTTATATCTCGCCTATACCTACCTATAAGCGCTGTTTCAAAGCAATCAATACTCCTACATTGAGTTTCCAATAAGAATGCAGCGTTGAACAACACAACTGTTTATGTTATAATTATGTCTACATTATGGAGATGGACAATTTCCTTCTAGTTGTTATTGATCAATTTCTATGAGTAGTGCACTAGTATTGTATAATTTCTTTAATTTCACAAGTTAGTTGTCAGCCAATCACTGAAAGCTTCACAGTTCTTGTGGTATTCTAATATACCTTCTCTACGTAGGTTGCTCGCATGAGCTAACAACCTATACTGCGTAGGTTTATATATGGCTATATAAATTTAATTTTCATGTTCGGGATTTTTGAGAACCCAAATTTAGGGTCGGTCAGTCGGCTAAAAAATATCAAAATATGCATCTAATTTCTAGGACAAACGTTATTGTTTCAATTCATATATTTTGATTGATATATATTGTTATATCGGCTACATATTGTATCAAGTGTAAATGGTAGTCTTACTTTGTAATTTATATCCGATTTAAGATAGAATATGCTTTAATATAAATATGTTAGTATTTAAATAAGAAATTAACAGTACTTATACTAGCTAGCACAAAAACCTTTAAACAAAAGAACGATAACAAGAATGACACGCGGTAAATGAGCTCAAACCAAAACCAATATTAAATAAGGTGATATAAAGTTACCAAAATACAATAAAACAAAAACATTATTTTTTATTAAAATAGTAGTGATGCGACGCGTTTTTTTTTAAATACTTTGTAATTTATACAATATTAATAACATTAATTCTGGGGGCTTACAACATTATATTGTGAAATAAAGTAGTCTCTTGTGTTTGGTACTAAATAGTATATAAAAGGTAGTTTTTTCCGACTCTAATATGAGCAGGAATGAAAATAATTAGGGTTGGTTGGAAGACCCCAACATGAAAATTAAATTTATATAGCCTATTCATAAAATAACAAATTAGTTCCTTGCTAGTGCAGCACTCTAGCACTGCAGTAGCGCACTAGTGTGTAATTTCTTTCATTTCAAAAGTTAGTTCTCAGCCAATCACTGAAAGCTATTTTTAGACAATAATGTTTGCACATTAGTATCTAAGGTTCTATAATAGTTATGAAGTTGAAAATTGACACACTGATGTATTTTTGGTGGTGCAAAGTGATAAAAGTTAAATCATTTCAAAATATAAATTAGTTTTTAAATGGTAGCTGTTTAAAAAATGACCGTTCTTGTAGTATTCTAATATAACTTCTGTACGTAGGTTGCTCGCATGAGCTGCATGAGCTAACAACCTACTGCCATAGGTTTAGATATATTCATGTAATTAGTATAACTTACATCCATTGTAGGCTCTGTAATCATATATTTCGAGCTCGGCCAAGGCAAGTTCGCTGGAAACTTCGCGGTTTAAAATGAGTATATTGGCCTTGAAAGGACCGCCGTCCAGTAGAATTTAATGAGATTCTGAAACTTTTATCGGCTTGCCCATGCCATGATCGTTCCCGAGGACCATTTGAGTGACTTTTCGTAGATATGTTTGATGTATAATTTACAAAATAACAAAAATCAAAAGCTTACTTAACACTTAAGCTAACTGGCATATATATTTATCTTTTGAAATGATATGTGTACTAATTAGCAAGCAGACCGACAACTTCATACAAGAAAGAGTGCAATTAGTTGCGGTATATGTTCACAACCCACCCTGACAGCATGTGTCCGAAGTTGGTCTTTCTAAGTCATACGGTCCCTCGGGCAGCTGCAGGATAGCATAGTAGAGAAAGCCAATATGATAGGATTTTTCTTTAACTCCTATTAATGTCAATTTACAATGTAAAGCAAATCTTAATGTATCACGTTTAGTACTTATTTTTATTTTATATGCCATTTTCCGGCACATTTTTCTTTTAGCAAGGCTTTAATTTAAACCGAGAAGTCAGCCAGTCATCTACAAAATCCCAGTAATCTGAAATTCATAATATATAAGCAGAGGTCACCGAAATTGACCTCCAGTAACCTTTAGAATATGAACACCCGCCTCAGTCACCCCTCTGCAACATTTCAGCAACCCAACATTTTGGCCCAATGTGATTGTCCGATTAGACGAACATACAGGCGGCTAGAGGGTCTCGGGGTTTGGGATCGTATGGCCAGTCATCAAGATAAATCTTTTTGACACCATGGGTGGCCAACTTGCAGGCGAAAATGACATTTATAAATTATGTAAAGTAAAGCAAACAATGTAACACAAGCAAATGCACTATAATAGGAGTAGCAAATATATAACTTCAATATAACTATAGATATAGAATTAATACATTTATAGTGTATTTCATAGAATAATAATCTGTAATTAGTAGAAAAATTTTGTATCGATTATATGGTTGCTAAAGGAAAAAATGTTATGTGGAACAAGATTAAATTGTTTATTAAAAATCACACCTAAAATGCAAGAGGACCTTAAACATATAAACGCCCCCACCCATCGTTATGGATTGGGTTGAATATTAAATACATGCATGATACATTTACCAAATATATTTAATACATTTTGAAACATAAGCACTTACTTGCAGCTTCTGATATTCTTAGCAAATCGGATATATTATTATCAGATACATAAATTGTTCAATGAGGTCGTACACTAAGTAATAAAATTAACTAAGCTATTAAGGATATCTTATCAGTCCAAGTATTGCATACCCAGTAAGTAATAAAACGTCAACAATCTCAGCACAATTGAATAGAGATTTCGCATCTACCAATATTGTATTGTGATGCACGGGAGTTATAATAATTCTTTTGATCTGAAATTTGATAGGAGTGCTATATTTTATCGGTGTATGTTTAAGTAGGACACTCGTTTATATAAATACACAAGTGAAATTTGAGTGATATATTTTTCTAAAAATAATGTAATGCACTTATTTTTTGACATTATAATTAGAAGGTTAATATATCAGAGAGTCAACTTTGAACTCGGAAATTATCAATGTTCAAATTATACTCTCTTAAAGACATTAAAGACTAAACACCTCCCGACCCTCATTTTGGATAGAGTTAAATATTACATACATGCATGATTAATTGACCTAATATATTTAATACATCCTGAAACATAAGCGCTTACTTCACGCTGCTGATATTCTTAGAATTTCGGAGACATTAAAGATACTTATATTGTGTAATAAGGTGTATCCTATGGCAATAAAACTAAATAGACCATTAAGGATATATTATCAGAGAGTAAACTTTGAACTCGTAAATTATCAATGTTCAAGTTATTCTGTCGCATTTTGTACAAAAGAATCAGGAACCAATATTGAGATATATACCTATATAAATGTATTCTGTTACACAGGTTTAATACTGATTGGAACAAAACTTGAAGCCTTAAAGGAACCAAAAGCATTTAGGATACAGTTTTACTGTCATAGTTCGATCGCTTACTTGTCCCATAACAGTTTGGATTTAAGGTGAGAAAATCGTTATTAGTGTATGTTTTATCATTCTCAAGAAATACTGTTTTTACCATTTACGTAATCATACTTGTTTTTAGAACTATCTGACGTAGACAAAATAATTTTTTAGATTTTTGTTGTTTTTATACATATGAGATAGATTAGGTATTACATTAGAATTAGTTATGCAAAGCATTAATATGCAAGAATGTTGAAACGATTTTTACTTATTTTCTAACGTTATAAACAATCTATTTTTTGTTTTTAAAATATAATTATTATTAGCCAAAATGTCAAACAAGTGTTAGCTCTTAAACCATATATGTATTTCGTTTGTTTTCTATTGTTATTCATATAAGCCAAAAATGTCAAAAGTGTGTTAGCTCAACCCATAAATGAAATTAAATATCCCTTAAATGTAAAGAAACTCTTTAGTAATTTAATTGAACTTTATTTAAAAATCGCTTAAAGTTTTGGCGTGTTATTGGGTCTGAATAATAATAATAACAACTATAATAATTATAATAAAAATAAAAAAATAGTTGTTTATTGCATCTAAATATATCTATTGTATGATAGTTATGAAAATGAAAATTGGCAAGCTGGTTAATTTTCAGCGGCGTATATATATATTATTGACAATAGTTTAAATATACATAATGGAATCAAACCATTTTTGAAAATTGATATAGCGTTTCCATTATATGTAATTTCAAATAAAAATATTTATTTTTTATACGCTTTATATAATTTTCATCAAATGTGAGGCAGCCGATTGTGCCTCAGAGGCGCTGAAAATGAGTTATAGACAATATTGACATGTTATATTTTATTTGATGACTATTCAATATAAGTATTCAATTGTGTTAAATAAATTTGCAGTATTCGAAGCTCTGACTATTTATCATTTAAATTTATGAAATGTAAGCGTATACGTACAGCTGCATTTAATCGAATACTAAATCAATATCGATAGTAAAATTTAGATTGCTCTTAGAGTTATCGTTTCAAATTATACCTTTTGCATAATAAATTGTGATGATGCTATTTATTTATAACCCACCGATAAATTATGATATGATTGTTTATTATAAATGTACATACAAATTAAAAAAAGCGTGTTGTCAATTTTCGCTTAACAACAATGTAAAATATAGCTTAATATACTCAAGTGTTCTGATTGGCTGAAGTTTTGGAATTCCCTTTTAACGCTTTCTCCACTTACATATTGGTGCGTCGTGCGCCGCCTAGTTGTTCTATATTTAAAGTCCACGATAAATACTGGATACAATATTAATTCTCTATAATGCAATACTTATTCATGGAAATGATAACAGTTTCAAATGTTTTCCTATATTGTATTCCTGATCCATCCTGAGTTTTGAAACTTTGCATGTAGTCAAAAGATGTTTTATAACATATTTTATTACGTTTTTTTTTAAATATGATTTTAAATAAAATATAATTTATTATTTAAAAAATATATTAAATGTTTGAAGTTTTTAAAATGTTTTGATATATAATTAAATTTTGAGAATGAGATAGGAATAAGAAAACTTGTCCAGTGAAACTAATGTGTGTCTATAGATTTTAGTGTGTAACGTTGTTGTTTTCGCCGCTAAAATTATTGCATCTTAATGTTTGATATGTCTTACTCCATCAGCTTCATTTAACACAAAAGTACGATAAATTGTGTGCATTATTTAAAATGTAACTTTCAACATAAACTATTGCAACTCTAATGAGCCAATTGTTCTCATTACACAAAGTCTTCCATGTGTGGTTTTATAACAGATTTTATATATTATATTTTAACTTGTTTGAAATTATTTAATATTGTCATTGGTATTGTAATTTTTAATTTGTATATTTATAAGAAATTTTGAGTATTTTAGTTTATTAATAATCATATCGTGTTCGCACAGAAAACGTGAGGGCCTCAGTTTAATACTCCTCTGCATGTCACTGTTGAGTTCCGCAATAGAAAAATGCGTCTGGCATTTGGGTATACGGCGGTTGGCAAAATGCTTTAATTCTAACATTAAACTTTCTGAATGTTTATTAAAATTTTCAATTAACATAATTTTTCAATGTGGCCTGTTCTGAAATAATGCTAATTTTTAACATTTAAAATTTGGATACATTTTTTTTTAGTTTTCGTAATAATTTGTAATAAAACAATATAAATATATAATAATTTCCCCAAACAAAATGTAATAATTTAAAAAGTCCAATTTGTATAAACGTTTAAACAAAATCTGTAAAAAAAAAATATATTTAAAAGTAATTTTTTAACAAATAATTTTTGAATGTACTTGTCAGATAATATAGTAAAAATAAAATTAAGCATTAAAGAATGAGTCATAATTATAAACAAAACGCTGATTTATTTATACAAAGTGTATTCAGGTATAGTAAATACAACGATTCCGACAGAGATTGCAACATTTATCTATCTTTGAGAACTTCAATAAATACAGCGCAATATAGGTGTATCAACTCATTATAATGTTTGAACCATTAATTCTGAGACTCATTAGTGACGCTTCAGTTACTCTATAACTGTGCACCAAACAATTTATTAGTTTGTCTTCGTTGAGTTTATAAAAACGTCAGCAGCTTGTTGCTTCCTATTTTTAGACTCCTGGAAAAACCATGGATTTATATTTGGTGTGCAGTATAATCCATTAAAAGATACAAACTGTTTATAATATTAAATCAATCAGCTTGCCCAAAAAATTATAAATATTTGTTGTCACTACTTTTTATGAAATGTAGAAATGAAAATGCTGGCTGCCTATCTATTATAAATGAAATTATTATAAAAATTTAATAGTTGTGACTAATATGCATATCTGAATATATAATCCATTATATAATATTAAATTATAATTAAATATTTTTTATATATGTGTTGTATTATATTATTATTTAAAAATAATTAATTCAAAGATGAATTCAAATATTTAACAAAGATGAAGAACAATAATTTCAAATGTATGTATTCTCAAAATTATTGATGATATTCATATCAATTTGTACATTCCGTTTTTATGTCGTTACTTTTTTCATAATAAAAATATTATCACACATAAATAAATAAAGAAAAATTATAAATGTAATGAAGGGAATCGTGCTGTATGGAAAAATGTTCGTATAAAAGCGAATCCAAAATATGTGGTTCCTATAGTTTGGACTATATTGTGTCATTCTAAAATGTCCACCTTATAAATTCATATAGGGGGATCTGAAACATACTCACCGCAAGTGATAATTAATTCAATTGTATTTTGACTATTTCATCCGCTTTTTAAATATTCTAAAGTATAATTTAAATAAAAAGGACGGTACATGAAAGAACAAACTTTGAGTTCTCCTGGTTACTTTCCAAAGAGAGTGAATACATTTTATGCAATAGACTCGTATCACACTCATCTAAACCGATTATTAAGTTTCTTGAATATAAAAGTGTTCAATTGTGGAAATAATGGCGCAAATTAATACCAGCGGAACATACTGAGCCTTACTTCGAGAATTTCAAGCTCGTCACAAAGACCAACGAATGCTTTAAATAAGAGATAACTGTCTTCCATTTATTCATGACAACTTGAACGGCATAATTGACAGATTGTCAAGGTTTCTTAGATATGAGTGTCTCCAGAGTGTTGAAGACTTCACAATACAAATTAGTATTACATTACAATTAACTAATATTGATTATTAATTTACTATATATTTTCATTTTATTCATTAAAACAGTTTTGAAAACATATTCGAGAGACACAAATGTGTGTAAATGCATGAATGAGAAAACTTTTACAAAATGCAACTATTGAATATCTTTAGACCAAATATAAATACACATGTCTCAGTTTCCCAAAATGAAACAATAATCTAAAAACTGTCCAATGATTAACTGTATTTATCTAAAGTAGTTGTATTTAAAATTAAATATATACAGGGAATATTTGAAACATGCTTCCATTCTTAAATTTATTTATAGATATATTTATATATTCATAATATAATATAAATATGAAATCTTTATAACTAAAGTCACTTAAAATTCTTTATTTTATCTTTTTATTTACCCGTCGTTTTTGAAGAATTTCTATTTTTAGGCAGATGGAAAAACCAGCCTAGTGTTTTGGATGCTAATTAGAACATATATATAGATATGCATACAAAAAAAGAATAACACTATTTATAAAGACTATCTCTCCATTGAATATGCCAAGTATTAATCTGATTACAACGCATAATCATCATACTGTAATACTAATCATTAATTGCTACATAATTTAAGATATAGTATTCCTTGCTTTTACTAAGTTATGAACAATTAAATATAGATCGATCACGATTGATCAAAGCATTCATCTGACAAAGCGTAAACATCTTTTTAAAATGAGAGTGATTACGTTGCGTGCTAATTACCTTCGCAATTTGGAAACATCATCTATAGATATTGTATAATCAAAGGTACTACTTTGCATAATAGGAATATACTAATATCATATTCGTTAAGTGACACCTTACCACTGAAAGAGTTTAATACTATACTCAGAAAATGGAAGTCAACAATAGAAGGCATTGTTTCAAAGATATTAATATAAAACTATCTACAGTTTAATATTGGAACACTGCAGACGCTTTATAGAGAAGCAACACAACATTACTCAAGATATAGAACAACTATTACAGTACCGTAAGGTTTATTTATACTATGTTCCAGTAACAAGTTTAACGAAATGTGAGTAAAACTTAATGTATGTATTTACATGTTTATACTATTTTTAGCTATTAAATATTCTCCAAGTAAATCAGTATGTTTAACGCATGTAAAGGCATATCTTCTTTGATATTTTAATGTATTTCCTAAAAATAGTTGATAATTAAACCGACATGCAACACTTTCAAGGTAATCGAAAAATGTTGATAGAAAGATATTTTAAAGTTCATATTTATTATATTATTGTATAAAAATTCTGTATTAAAACGTTTGTAAATCCACACAATTGTGTATAAATTATAAATTATGAAAATTAAATAATCTCTATTGCAAAAATTATCACATTAATGATGCCTTATAAATTGTTTCTAAATATAATGTAAGCTATATTTTAGGATTTTATATATAATTTATAGGTTCTAAAGTATTACTTTCATTTTTAAATTGAATTATTTTTAAATATTCCTGTTTTGCAAAATAAATATTTCTTATAAAAGCACAGCGGTATAAAAATGAAAGCTAAGAATGGAACTGAAAGACAGCTTATTATAATATTTATATCGACAAAAATAGCAAAAGTTTTGTTAGCTAATCAAAAATAAATAAATTTATAATATGTACATAACACAATAAAACATAGGTAGATTCCTTCAAACCTTAAAATAAGGTAAATAAAAGGTTAGCTTTGATTTTCAAAATGTTTATTATTCTTGTTTGTTTTATTGAAAAATTGAATACAAAAGAAATGTTCATTATAATGATGTATATATGTACGAAATATACAATTTCAAAAATTCGAACAAATATAAAAACAAAAAATAAGTAATTAAATTATATGGATATATTTGAGTAAAATTATGTTTCTTAAAATTTGGTTATAACAGTAGTGATTCATTTAATAATTATTTTGTTTATTTTATATATTCTGTTGTCGTAGTTAACAACTATTAAAATTATATTGAACTTTTTATTTGGGATGGATTAAAACAAAACCATCTTAATTGATTAAATAAAATAATTTATTTTTCATCATACAACATTGAAAAAGAATCAGAACTATAACGATACCAAAACAGCTACACTACATACATGAATCACATTTAAATATATGTACACTACGAGCGAACTTGACACTATAGCCGATAGATAAGCAGCGATAATTCTAAATACTTACTAAAAATATGTATCAGTATAATATATCATTACAATTATATGTCAATTTATTTCAATGGTTTATTAATAAATAACAATGACTTATATTGTTTAATTATTTGTCTGGTACGATATACATCGTAGTATAAACAATACTCCCCTTAGCGGACAAATATTTCAAAATTATGTTTCTGCACTGGACAAATAGTGACAGTTCCAGCAGTTATAAATTGGCAAACACAGATTATCCACAAAAAGCATTGTAGATCTGCTTTAATTAAAATCATTAATCTTTAATCTTTTCTGCTAATGTGTTTATAGTTTTTCTGCAATCGTAAGTTAAGGTATAAGTAAGTATATTACATATTATTAAGTTTATTAAGTAAATATATATATACATCTCCTATATTTTGATAATAAATGTAATAAATAATTACCATTTTAAAAGTTAATAATCCCCTCTTCATGGCGGGAGTTCAAAATTTAATGTGAGCGTTGTTCTGAGTTGAAGGTAACTGTATTTAATAATGATCGCAAGATATCCTCATACAATATGTAGCGAAATGATTTCAACGCTAGTGTAGATCAGCTGATGAGTAGTTTAATATGTAATATACAAATGCGTAGTTAATATATATTGTAGTTATTTACCTCCTAACCAATAATATTATAATTATATAATTTTATCTGTTAATATGATGCATATAAATATTTACATATATATAGTATATATTAATTAACTATATCTATGACAATTTTAATAAAAATAAAAATTACATAAATGCATATGGAAAGGTAAAATATGTAAATGTATTTGTAACATGAATGCATAGACCAAATCATATAATGAATACACAGAGCGTCGATTCCAAAGTGTTTGCTAAGCAAAATCGTTATTAATTTGATTATTTTTCTAAATTTAACTTTTATTAAATAAAATATAATAAAATGATCGTAAAATTTAATTTATATTTTTGCCATACATCATTTTAAGTTAGGACGTTAAATATAACTATTGACGACATTTATTCATTAAAACTTATTATTTGTTTTAATATTTACATTGTTTATTTTGTTAAAAGCGTATTAAAATGGTATATAATAATAAGAAATAAGTTATATTTGCTTTATTAATAACTATTTATGAATAATGAAAGCTGCATAAAATTGCAGATTGAGACTATTTGATAATTTTTTGAATACAAGCTCGCCTATAAACATTCATTGGAACTATTCAAGACATGATCGCCAAATGCATCAAACTTTAATGAATCAAAACAATTGTTATGCACCATTCAACATTAATCGATTGTCCATTATTTTAAACCAACAAAGAAGAATATATGACAACACTATATTATGTACATAAAACAATTATTATACGTAATTGTAGTATTTAATTATTAATATATCATTATAATAATTACGGGTATAACTATAATTTTAGAACATTGTAATTTAGTAGAGTTTTGAAACTTTGCATGTATCCATCAAAAATACATATTTTGTAACATGTTTTTTTAATTGTATAACATTATTTTTCATATAGATAATAAATATCTTATTTGTTATATTAAATATCGTATTAATTAAATTTCGAAAATCTATTTCTGGTATTAAAAAACTTATCGATTGTATTTCATAATTTAATTTATAAATTGTAATCAGTACAGGAATCGTAATTTCATATATTTTTAGTAATATATAACTCATACAATATTATATCTATGAAT
>JAYRBW010049758.1:0-11242 GCA_036023295.1 Invenusta paracnida
AAAATATTGCCGCGTATTTAATAATTTGAATTTGGCGCCACACAATCCCGCGCACTTTTAAATTTGAATTTGGCGCAGAGAATTTTGTTTAAATAATTTGAATTTGGCGCCACACAAATCCCGCGCACTTTTAAATTTGAAAAAAAATTTTGGCGCGAAATTCAAAAAGTACTTTACTCGTGTGGGGGGGGGGTCTTTGTTCTCGACATCTACCTTCCCTACTACTTACAGTATATATTTCGTAATTTAAAGCATCTGGTGACATTGCGTAGATTTACTTTTAATAGTCATTAAGCTAGTTCTAAGAATTGAAAATATGTTATTAGTATCGATTAAAAATATAGGGATTTCAAAATGTAAGTTATTGGTTAATTATTTGACAGCTTACGACAGAAATACATTTTTCTGTTATTGGTTAATTATTTGACAGCTTACGGCAGAAATACATTTTTCTGTTATTGGTTAATTATTTGACAGCTTACGGCAGAAATTCATTTTTCTCACCTGCACTTGTCACGTTAGCCGTTACGTGATCATTTCCAGTGCGTTCTTCCGTAGAATCAAGGCTTGTCACAGAGAAGGATGCCTTGAAGAAGATTGGACAGAGTTTAATTCACAAATAAATAGTAATGAAAGATGTACAAAAAGATATAGTAATTAACAAAAAAGGACAAACTAGACTACCAAGCCGTATTTTATAAATTAAAACACTTAACAGAAAAGAGTTCAAATAAATATAACGTATAAATCACTCAATGAACCCAAATAAGACATTTGAAGGATTGGAATTATATAGTGAGGAGTAGACTTAAATTTTATAATAAAGAAATTGATATAATGAATGAAAAACGACAAAATATCTATAATTTAATGAAACGAAAATTTTGATATATTTATATTTATATTTTATTTGGGAAAACAGATATCACATTTATAAATAGTAAATATTTTAATGATATACAATCGCGCTATTGTAACAATATATCCATATATGAAGATGAAAACAAAATTGCCTATATTAATAATATACCTCGAAATGAAGCAATAAAGTCTTTTGAGAATAAGCAAACCATGATCCATAAAAAACGGATTAAAAAACAAAACGAATACATATTAAAGTCTCCAATTCCTCAAAATAAAACAAAGTTTCTGATTCACTCATTTGAAAGTAATTGTTTTAACGACTTACGGTTGGCGGTTTTGAAAAGAATTCTGGAACATATGTACAATATAAAAATAGTAACTGTCAGTATATAAATAGTTTAACAAAAGCTTAGTATATCTTGGTGGATGATATAGTATATCTTATCAAATTAAAATATTTTACCTCGATAGTTTATCCTAATAGAGAAACAATAATTTGAGTTTCATCTGATTATTTATTTCACATTCATCTCATTGCAAATTATCGACAATAGAAACTCGATGTATTTCAATAAATTGTGCGCAAATAGATAGGACATAAGCGGTAACTATTTAAATAATAATAATTTCATACAAACATCGAGATTTTAATGTATCATTCAATCGGTACACTGCATTCCCATCGAGCTCAACCATTTTGGGCCAGACATGATAAGTACCGAGGGGTTTGTAACACGAAGCAATTATTCGCGGATATTTATCCGCTCATAAAAATTACATTTAGACTTCTAATTTTATAAGATTGTAAAATGTATGAGTAAATTTGAGAATTAACTATATACTTAAATTGACAGGTGATTTCTTTACCAATTAAAGTATTCTTACAAATTTAGAAGCATAAGCTAAAAAATGTCAGTAGCACGAAATATTAGATCATAAAATTATGAACTTATTTTTTATCCGTGTCAATCGTTATAATATTATAAATAACTTTAGTAAAAAAAATAAACAGCGGGCGTATGAAGAATGGATAAATTTTGAAGATGACAACACATTCAAGTAAAGAATCCGAATATTCAATCTATTAAGTAACGGTTTTCGAAGAAACGTTGTTAACAACCAGCAAGCGCAATTTGTACAACTTTTAATGAATAACTCTCTCTTAAATATTCGATTGATTCACTGGACAATTTTTGCTTATGTTTTACAGTTATTTAATAAGTCTGTTTTCAATTAAATAGGTAATATAACGTTAAATAAAATAATTATCGAACGTATACTCAAAATTATTTATAGAAAATTCTGCCTATCTTGTGATAATAAATGTTTCTGAGGGTACATCTACCTTTTAATATTTGCGTATAAAATATGCATATCAAAATTACACACAAATTGTAAATACGTTATTCATGAACTCTAATATAAAGAAGACTGAGAAGGATTTTCCAATTAGTGGACATCTTGTAATTATTAATCATTGCTTCGTCTTTATATATGTAATGGTCAGATTGAGGAGAATACAATCAGGGATGTGATTGGATAACAAAAAAATCCTGTAAGTCTTATTTAATGAGACAAACCAAACCATGGGGGAGGCATTCAGCCGAGCCTTCAAATCGGTGCAGAAATTGATGAGCTTTTACAAACTTAGAATGCATCTAATGGCATTTCAGTTAATAATTATAATTATATACGTATACTTAAATATATTAATAATTTGGAAATTTTATGCAATGCAAAGTTCTGAAAAATATACACTGACTACCTAATATTGATTATATGTTTAGAAAATGAAATATGATCATATCTGAACAAGTGAAATGTTATATTTATAAATAAGTACGTGATATTATAACAAACAAAGTTATAAGTATTTTTGCAGTAGTAAATTTAAAGTTTGAATATATGTATGTATAGTTTATATTAAAAAATAATTTTTGTATTGATTGTTATATTTGAAAACGTATCAACTTTTGTTAAGTCTTTTTCAATTCATATAACATAAATTTAAAAGTATGTATCAAATCATAAAAGCTTACGATAACAAAATCAGTTATTTTAATTTAAATGTCAAATAATAGATATGAAAAATGTAGTATAGATAAATAACCTATGCATGGAAAAATTTATAATTAAATATGGGGATAAATTATAAATAATAAGGGAAAAACGCCAGACTGACAGCACCGAAGCAATACTAAGAATTATACGTCATATATAATTATACCACAAAATAAATAGAGGCAAAATTGTGTTTAAGAATAACAGAACAGAGTTCATATTTATGAACATCCAAATAGAGGCAAAATAGATTAATTGATATCAATATTTCACAGTCAACGGCCAAACATATCGTGCAAATCTGTAAGATTAATGTTGCTTTGACATTTTTCTGATAAAAAGACACACTAGTACACGTGTAGTACGCGTATACATAAGAGTTGTATTATAATATTATATAATTAGCATACAATATGTACTACCGAAGCAAGTAATATGGTGACTGGCACTCAAAGCAGGATAAATCTTACAGTTTTGCACAAACGATTAGTGTAAAACATATAGTACACTGTTTGTGTAGTAGAGATAGATAATAACCGAGCTAACACCAATCAGACGCTGAAAATGAGTTATGATCCAGAAAGAGTATGAGTATAATATTATTATTATGCCATAGAGAGTGAGAGTTATTGATTGAAGGATTAGACCAAGAAGAGGTGAGAGGAAGCCCCCTTTTCTTGGAAGACAGAAATATTACTCATTAATAAACAATGGACAGTAAATATTGAGCATTTAAATAAATTAGACTACTTTAAGATCCTCTTAACAAACAAAAAATAGTCTCTCTGAATAAATAAATCATAAGTGGAAACTATTCATATTTGAATAATACCTATCTTGCACACAGTGAATAAGAGTAAATGGAATGAAATTATAAAAATCATAAACTCGTTTTCGCGTACGTTTGCAAGGTGGTTTGAACCATAACGGATTAATAATACAACCTGCTAGTTATGTTATGCTCTTAGCTTCTGTTGACTGTGCGTACAACTTTAAATGAGACACATTTTCTGCACCACCACGCGCATTGTAAAACCGATGTCTCTGGTGTTGACACAATAGCACTGACCTTTCTCAGGCGGCAGAAGACTCCCTGTTGGGTCGTCCACTCGATCTCTCAGCAAGTCCAGCTCAGTCAGCGTGTGCAGGTAGAAGGAGGAGCGCTTAAAGGCTCCGAAGCATCGATCCTCACCCAGCATCTTCAACATCTGATCAATTAAATTGGTTTCTTTTATGAAACTTTTATGAAAAATTATGAAACCCCAAATAGTTATAATAAGCCAAGAAATAAACTGCCGGAAAACTTAAATTGGTATATAAAATGTAGTTGGGCAGAATGAGTGTACAGAAAAACAAACTGTAACGATTACATAGAAAGAGTTAGTCTATATACTTAACGAATATATGAGTATTTTTTGGTAGAATAAATTATAAATAGTAAGAAAATAAACATGATATAAATAAAAATGCGCAGACATCCTCAAAGACATATCATTATTTGTTGTCTCATTATAAAGTTAGTATTATATTTTTATATAAATGATATATTAATAAAAAAGATATCGTACATATTTACTAAAAGATGGAAATGACAATGAAAGTGGAATTAGTTTGAGATTAGGCACCCCAATAAAATAATAGTGACTATTGGTGATCAGTGACATGATGAA
This sequence comes from Invenusta paracnida, assembly GCA_036023295.1. NCBI lineage: Eukaryota > Metazoa > Platyhelminthes > Proseriata > Coelogynoporidae > Invenusta > Invenusta paracnida. The sequence continues at coordinate 4,596 of JAYRBW010049758.1, forward strand.
ATACGAACAATTGTTTTTAGTTGTGAGTTATGTATGTTTTATTAGCTATAGTTGATATGTAAAAAAACCTACCATCTCATATAAACTGAGTTGGAAGCGTTTCTGAAACTATGTAGATCGATTTACAATCATTTAACCTTGAAGCGGGAATGCTACACTCTCTTCTTCCTCCCTTAACATTTGTGGTAATATGCATGTCGCGACGTACAATGCTGAACAATTTTGCGCACATATATGTTTACACTGCGTTAATCTATAAATAGATTATGGAAATACCAACATTATAAATTTAAAAAAAATAATAGGTCAATTTTCACTTCTATTAGTCATAGAGTCAAGATCAGCTTCGCAATTCTACAAGAACTATAAGAACAGAATCGCAAGTATAGCATAGCTGAGCTAGTTTGGAATAAAAGAAGCCTTTCTTCGCAAACTCAAATGAAATACAATCTTATTAAGTAGAAAAATATATACTTAAAGAAGAATGAAGCGTATTTTGGGGGGAAAAATCTTCAAAATACAAATAAATAATTACAAAATACGCATTAATTAAGTGATATTTTTTCAAGAAAAAGCTGAACAATTTATTATGTTATATATTTTAGAATGGCAATCAATCAGACCTTATAGCTTTCATTTTAGAGAAATAAGGACAGAGCCACAATATACAAAGAAGATCAAACAAAAGGCGACAACATTATGTAAATTAAGCGGCAATTATATATGCAAGAGATTGTTTAAAGATTGGATTCATTTTTATTGATTTTTGAAATTATTATTTTTGAAATTGAACACATTTTTGAACAAAAATAGTAAAAATAATCAACACTAAATTTAAACTCTCTGCCAATGTCTTTCTTTTTTTAACGTGATGTAATGGGTGCCATGCTACTTAAACCGACTTGTATGTATGTTTTGTTTAATTTGTTATTCTAGACTATTATACAATATAGTAAGATTTCAATTTTACAATATAGAAAATACGCCAATTTCATATTTATTGTACCTGAAAATGTACCTGTATTGTGATTAAAAATTTTAAATGTGCTTTTTTAAAAATTTATGATATACTCTCTACCAAACTTTTATTATTACATTTTTTCTCTATATCACACTAAATTTGATATCATTCGAATTCTACTACAACTAGTCATATATTGTCACGTCGTTGGAAATTTCACTTCGCCGAGGTAACAATACTGGTGACGCAACACGTTGTGATGTAAGTTTATTATGTCGGTTAACCAGACACAACCGCATAGTAATTTATTGGAGCTATTAACCGACAAATTTAATTACAATAACTGCATTTATAGAATGGTTATCGATTAAATAACGCCCGTTAGCAAAATACAGTATGGAAACATAAATAATAGTATCTTATAGTACTATAATTGTGACATCAATATTTAGGATAGGATATGGTTACATTACTGATGATTTGAACAAAACATTTTACTAATCGTAGGTCGAAATGACCAGCACCGACTTAAGCATAGAGCTTCGTTCTGGTAGAAATCTTTGTGGTGTAACTATGTTCATAGAGATGTTGATGTTTTTCATACCTTCAAGAGAAACAAAAACGGGAATCTATGAGTGTACATAATTACTCTATGTAGGCAACAGTGTTTAATGATCGGGATGGTATTCATAGACAAGAAATGGTGCGAATTCTCCGATTTGCCTAACTTTGGTATTCACCCAAATTTACTTATACATTTTATACTTACTTTTTTATACGTATACTAATAAAATTATGAGTATTTCACGTTACTGTAACTTTTATAAGCGGATAATTGCTTCGTGTTACAAGCCTCAGGGTGGAGACCCTGTTTTGTTTGGTAATTTGACTTAACTTTTCACATTCAGTACCTTGTGCAGAACTTCCTGTCCTACATTTTTGCTACCCTGAAGGATAGATGTCTATATGACTTGATTAAAAATGTTTAAAATATAGTTATTTAAACGCTTTCGAAAATCGAAACAATCTAAATTCTAAATATTGAATATTTTTCTAAGACAAAATACTTGAAAGCTTCTTTTCTCGCCAGTGCCTTTGTCTTTCTACAAATTGGACGCAGTTGTTCTACTGTCCGCGGTCTAAACGAATAGTTGGAATTATGTATACTCCAAGCAAATTTACCTCCAGGTTTAATTTTTCTGTTTGTTCATTTTACTATCAGTTTAGAGATTCTCAATAATGTCACTGCACTCTTTGATAAATAAAACTTTTCTTTCTCAAAAATGTAATCCTACAAATTTTGGACTAAATTGAATTATGCTAAACTGTCAAAATAAAGTAGAGATGGTAGAATAATTATACAACTTATAGGAAAAGCTTATATAGAAGTTATCTTAAATATTCAAGGCTCGCCAGATCAATAGAATGAACTGTAGTACACCAAAAATATGTACCTACTTACCTATATGTTGACTTAAATATCGTTGTTCAAGGTGTTTTACTAAACATTGCTTTGAGTACACGATAGCGATAATATGATGTCACTTCTGTTTAAAACATTATAATTTACAGTTAGGACGGTTTTATTTAGCTTTTTTATTTTATTTATTTGCTTTTTCAGCACACCACTCTAAGAGCTAGTGTGTAAAAATGAACTGTACATTGGCGTAAATACTTAAAACACAACAAATAATATATTGTTGTGTAAAGAAAGAATAAATTTATCCGTTTCATTAAGAAAATATCCATACTCATATTATATTATACTTAGCGAATGCTATCGAAAATCAGACCATTGATATTTGCGAGTCAAGATGCGTCACTTTAATGTTCACCCAACGCTTTCTGCTGTCACTGCCTTGGCTTGCATAAATTACATATTTTAAAAATTAAAAAATTAAAATGGAAAATAAAATAACAAATCTAATGCTGTGATGACTTTTTCGAGTGGATATACTATTGGAATGAGATCAAACATTTTAATATGTACAAGGTGGCGCAAAGGTCGAGCACTATGAAGAATCTAAATTTGCGATTACAATAAAACTGTCACATTATATTCTAAACTGTTCACAGAACCGTAAGTTGGCTAAAAAGAATTGTTCAAACCACTAATGACAGCATATATCAGAAAGAAAAGAAAAATCCACAGGAAAAAGAAATATTTTTATTGAGACCTTCCAGTTAGTTTCTGCTAACCATGATTGATTATAGTTAGTAGTCCATGGTTAGTATAAAGTTAAGATTACATTGACAACTGTCGGGAAAACAAAATGAGTGATATTGTTTAGTGGAAACTAACCAACACGTCTCAATATATTTATTATTTTCATAGTATATATAATTATTAGGGTTTTTACGTATCCGGTAGGAAGGAAAGAATGGAAAAAGAGAGGAAAGAAAGGAATGGAAAGGAAAGGAAAAAAGAAAGGAAAAAATGATGTCTTGGATACAACTTAATAAAAAAAACAAAAAAAACAAACAGAGCAGACGTTTCGCTAATTGATAGTTTCTTCTTCATATCTGTTCCCACAGATATGTAATGACAATGATACGTTTACTAATTTGTGCTACCGGTTCGTGTATTAATTACGAGTATCGATTAAATTATGTGGTTGAGTAAAATATCTTTTGGTAAAGCAAAGTTTAATTATATGTTTGTGATCCTTTTGGAATGGCCAATTCTGGTATGGAATTTGATTGAAAATCTCTACTATGGGAGAATAGTCAGTTGTGAGAGAATCAGAAAGTTGTCGGGAGTGAAGATAGTTGGTTAGGCGCCAACTAGAATGCGATTCGAAGTATTTGGCAGTGAGCCCAAGTGACAAGCGATTGACAGTATTTGGATGAGTCTGGAGGGAACTGAACTACTGTGTTTGGTACGTATCATTGGTCATAAAATATCTAACCAAATATTAAGGTTAAATCGCGTAAATTAAATCGTAAATTAAATCGTAACAGATAGCTAATGTGTAATCTGTAAATGGTAAATACTGGCTAATAATTAATATACTATCCTAATAATCATCTTGATTGTTTTCTCTGCCTTTTTATTGGTAAATAAATTATTGTGAGATTATAGAGTTACTGTTATTATAATTTAGTTATTATAATTTAATTATTATATTTGATAACTTATTTGATAACAATAATAATATTTTCCACTAAAAGTGAAATTTATATAATAGGTCTGCCAGCAACATTTAAGTTCTGTATAAGTTGAAATAGAACTTGTTTAAATGTCTCCTTATTTAGGGTTATATCGTGGAATACTTAAATAAAACTTATACAACTTATATTATAGTAATCCTTGGGCTATATCTACCGAAATCCTTAACATTTTCAATACCTCTATTCACACTATTTTACGATGAGTCAAAAGAGGAGTCCATGATTTTTTTAGATGGTATACTATATTTTATTCCTGCTTATAGATTGTTACATGTGATTTGGTATGCCAGTATTATAGAGTATTAGATCATACGCGTTCATTAGAGCATAGTGTGGTCCTGCATGAATTTTCGCAACGATTGTAGGAGGAAGTATATAGATAAGTCATGCGCCTTGAATGAAATAATTTGTCCATATATCGTATTGATTGTAATGTTATAGCGTTTCATTCCAATAGTGCTTTGATGATAGCTTTTCTCTGCACGAAATTTTCAATTTGGTAGTGAATGATTATGATATTCCACATACTTACATCCGGTAAGCTTTACATTTTTTCCTTATCACTCTTTATAGCTGTAAATAGGTCCATCATGTCCAATGATTAGTGTAGGGTGGTAATAGTTCAAAAATTGTTGCCCCTCATAATATAGTGCCTCCTTTGTCTTGAATCTATGCAAGGAGTGAACATTTAAATTTAGTCCATGACAAAAATTTCCTATCCATTATAAAAGTATAAAACATCACTGCCTTCTGTCATAACCTCGTTTATCCGATATTATCCTATATCAACAAAGACAATGCTTTCAGTATAGGAGTAGCATCATCCACCAACACAGGTTTTCATATTTAATGCTGATATATATTGCCTTTCTCTCTCTTGAGTTAGACATTTACAAATCGAGTATTTATCTAGAGAATTTCAACGCATGTCTTGCTCTTCCTTTGCTGACCTGCTAGATATCGCATAACTAGTGTGACCTCTCCTTGATCAATACTATTCAATCAAGCCTCACTTGTGACATGCGAATCAATGGGGAGAAATGGAGTCTTTTCATCTTTTCCAATGGAAAATAAAGATCGTCTTATAGAAATGCTATAATAAATTATTTTTCATTCTACTACCTGTGAATTACAGACAAAAACATTTAAAATATTTCTCTCCTATAAAATTAACCTATAGCTCTTTAAAGAGTCCTCCACTTCTGACTATTGTATCTATGAGCCTGAGTTTTTTCCAGCTATGAGACTTACACTATGGTCTCTCTTACTTGTAAACCTATTTTATACTGGTAATGTTATCATAATTGGGCGAAATGCCCGTAAATCTTTCGCTACTGTTAGAGTCTATCTTGCAAATTTATTTCATTTCAGTTATGAATTTTTCTATCATTAATCTATTATTTTTTGTTCTATCATTACTGTACAGCTATATACTATTCAAAAAGAAATAGAAAACTTGTCAACAAATAAAAACATTTTCATATTGTCCTGTGTACGATAAGAAGATTAGAGAGGAACCTAAGCATGTTAAAAAGAGGTACATAAAAGAGAGAAATACAAACTATTAATCAAATGTTTGCAGTGTCTTGGCTGATGGTTCTAAGATCCGAGGAGAACGATGTTTCAAAGCGGCGCTCCTTAAAAGGCTAAGGAGTTGCAGTAACAGTGAGCGATATTGTCGCGATAGTCCACCATTGATGGTATGCTGTCAGGGTGGCATATTCTCCTATGTTTATAAAGTTGGCTTAGGGTTCCTTGGTCCGTAGAACAATTACCGCAGACAAACTTGATGAAGGCTAATGTGGATGGAAGGGTGTCTGCAGGTTGCTGGTCTCCATCTAGTAGTTCTTCTAAAAATTGATTCATCTCCTCAATATCACTGTCTGTTTACTGCATGATGATAGAATAAAGTAAGAGAGAGATGACTGTCTAGAATCAGGTACAAATGCAGAATAAGCAGTGACAGACACGCACGTATATTTCAACGCCGTTCTTGCTCTGTCTTTAGTTGTAAGACGTATTCAATTGTTATTGGCTTATTGGCTGAGAGAGGGCTGAGGTAGACCTCCTCCGTCCCCACTACTTTTATCATATACAAAATTCGAAAAAAATCATATATGTTTTCTGCAAGAAACCTTATTTTTATTGTACCTACTTTGTGAATTATTATATAAAATGAATCAGAATTTCATCGATTTCACCTGACCACTACTTTATAGCACAGAGGTGTGCATAAGTTTCGTTATCCTGTACATCATAGATGTTACCATAGAGCTAAGATACTATAGAGACGCCAAACATACAGTAACTCATACTAATTTCCCACACACCAGGGTAATGCAGTTGACAGAACAGAAAAAATCTTGAAGTGAAGTAGAATGAATTGCTTAATTGTACGTTTAAATAATATTAGTTTTCTATTAAACTGTAATAGAACGAAAAGGCGGGCACGCTCCTTTTATATTCTTTCTTATCAGTCTCTTATCAGGGGTGAGAGGGGAAGAGAGGGGGGGAG